>JACCHV010000574.1:0-13945 GCA_018907245.1 Eupristina koningsbergeri
AGAATACCGTTTTGAGACATACTCTACAAGATAGGATAGTTTTTGAATTAACATAATCACCAACTTCATGCCCAACCTGCGAAATCAGGGGGTGGATGCATATTTATGTCGAGCACTGTAGACCAATAAAAGAATAACAGCAAAAACTCATACACTGCAAAACAACTACACTATGCGACATAAATATAACTACACCTCAAATTTTGCAGGTTTAAGATAGATTGGGTAATAATGTTAATTCGAAAACTATCCTATCTTGTAAAGAATCTCACATTACTTCACAATTCCCTTGCGCTGCAGTTTGAGTAGGCTTTTCGTGTTTTAAAAATATAGAAATCTTATCGTACAACTTCCTCACTTAACTGAGTTGTTGATCAAGTTTTGAGCTGCTGGGCTTAGAAACCAAATTGCATCTGATTTATGGTAATAATTTTCACTGGGTTTGGCAGTGGCTTTGTCTGATCGCTTTATTGTTTTGTTGTTGAAAGGAATTTGTTTTTAAATCTGCAGCTTTGTAGCCGAATAATAAATACGGCAAACGCGTTGATATTTTTACTGATCTTTTTAACTGAAATCTCCGTATTCAGCTAAATCACAGCTTAAACACTAGGTCAACGCTTAAATCTAAACCAAGATCTTCAAAATCTGAACTTGGGTTAATAAGAATTCCGACTTTAAGGCTAGCGTTTTTAAGTTAAGCATCTTCTATAGTTTGAACTCTTTATCGTACTACCAAAATTATATTTTCATAAGCAAATTCGAAAACACTGTTAAGGGGGAAAATTAATAAATTGGAAACGTTAAAGATTAACGGATATTGCCCCGAAAGATAACATTCGCTTAGGTACGTGTCATTTTCGTTTACGCTTTTGTTATTTTACTGACGGGTCCGCGTCTGTTACGATACTGTCTCTCCTTTGTCGTCTTTGTCTTTCCGTCTGGTCGTATCTTCTTTCATGTTAACTGTTATTGCGGCTTTATGCAGAAACCCACTCTGGACTACTAAAGCGATTGAGAGACAAGCTTTAGTGATCATTTGCGTTAACCTCCTTTCTCCTACCTAACTTTGAACTTTTTCTACCAAAGTTTTTAGACTTCTTGCAACAAGAGCTCTCGGAATGCTTGAGTACAAACTTTACTACTTTCCTCTGCGTGGACGTGCTGAAAGTATTCGTCTTCTTTTCCAGTACAAGGGCATTCCATTTGAAGATGTGCGCATTCCCCGCGAACAATGGCCGTCAAAGAAATCGTGTAAGTTTCTGCAAGTGATTCTGGCGCATCAGACTGTTTTCAGCATTTTTGTTCAGACAAGTGCCGGTGCTAGAAGTTGATGGCCAGCAGATCGCGCATTCGTGGTCCATTCTACGCTATCTGGCTAACAAATATAGTAAAGCTTGCGAATTCAAGCATTTTGTTGAAACGCTTTGTTCTTCCAGATCTTGCCGGCAAAGACGATAACGAGAAATTGGTGTTAGATCAGGTCTCGGAGTTGTGGCGGGACTTCATTGATCAGATTGGACCTTACATTAGCATTTTAGCTGGATTTGCGCAAGGTGACAAAGTAAGCAGACGAGTTCGTTGGTAATCTGTGGTTCAACTTTTAGGAAACTTTGCGTCTAGAGAAACTGTTGCCAGCGTTAGAACGCTTTGCTCCGCATCTTGAACGCTTTCTCGAAAAGTCCGGCTCAGGCTTTTTTGGTCAAAATGGTGTAAGCTACGTGGATTTCTGTGTAGCCGATGCGCTCTTTTCATTGTATGGTTTTGAAAAAGACCTGCTGAATACGCGATATGCATTTTTGGTCAATTACTTTAAGCGAGTCTACGACTTACCCCAACTTCACAATTACTTGTTTACACGACCAAATACAGCTATGTAGATTCTCTATAAAATATCAAAACTTCTTCCTTAAGCATCACGTCTTTCTCTTTGCTATTTTACTATCACCCATAGTGCTAAATAAGGAAAAGAAAACCGACACAAACTTTCTGTTATTCTCGATTTGCGTTTAGTCTATTCCAATGAACTAGCACTTTTTATTAGATTTTCGAGCAACCAGAACTTTTGTTTAGTAAATTTGCTTAGCCTGTCAGAGTTTGTTGTTTTCACTTTCTAGTCGTTTTGTTCTGATTAAATTTTATACATGTAAGTAACGTGAAAGAGGATGTGCTTGGCTAAACAACTAATGGCGTTGTTTAGAAAAATTACAAGATAAGGTTTGTTGGGTGCGTGAATGCGCGAGCAAGCACCGTTCCTCCACAATAACGCGAGATGAAGGACGCCAATTAAAAATCGTTGAAAAAACCTTCAAAAAGTCGTATGCTATGTAAGGTTGTTTCTATTTCCACTGTTGCTATCACCTTTAAAGTTGGCCCTACAGAAATAGAAAGTCATTAACCCACGTATAAGTACTCATAAGGATTTAGACTTAGCCACACACAGTTCGTTTAATTAAATGTATTCAACCAAATTATCAATGCCCAAGCGTAGTTAGATTCAAGGCAGCTGTTTTACAAAGCAGTATGTCTTCCAGTCGGTTTACAAAATAGCATTCATCAATGACAGAGAATAACCAGCTGATGAATAGGATTGCCTTTCTCTGAATCAATTCTTGCAATGCAAGTATAGAAAAGGCAATATAGGTAATAGTTTATATGCTGTGTAAGATTGAAGATTTTGTAAATTTGCGATTAAATTTAAGCGATCTTCTTCAGAAAAAACTGTTTTGCCCAGGAGGAGTTTTACACTGCTTTACATTAGTACAAATACCACTGATTACGAAATTTGAGTATAAAGGTAATAGTTATTCTGACCCTAAATTTTGCTATTGTGCAAATAATGTTTAAAAGCAATGTTTTAATAAAAGAACTTCATATTAAAATAGCAAATGAAATAAATATTATTAATGACTATCGGCAATATGCTAATATGCTAAGTATTGCATCAGAGCTAGCTTAGTGCAGACAATTCATCAAAACAGTATTTCAGAGTCAAAGAGTGCAGAAAACATTAAAGCAAACAGTAGATGCCTTGCATTAGAGTATGGGTATTTGTGATCCGCAATCGAAATCTAAAGTAAGCAATCAGTATCCTTTTACATTTTTATTGTGCTTTTCTAATCTTAAATAGCTGACACCTTTGACTTACAGTTTTTGATATTTTTTGTGTAAAAACAGTCCTACAGAGCTTCTAAAAAGCAATTAGAATTTTCCTAATGTGTAGAAGCCCATTGCTTGACTGTTTGCAGAGAGAATTGTTTTAAAAGTGAATGTAAAAGTCAAAGCATGAGTACAAGTAGATCTTTATTTCCTACTGATAAACCAAGTCTTTGGCTAACTTTCAAATCAAGAGTGTACCTGATTGTGTAGAAGGTGAATTCTGAGTTGGCTTAGCTAATTTGAACAACAATTCTTGGTTTGTGTCGTGTTTACTTGATAAGCAACACTTGCTGAACGTTCACCACGGTTAAAAAGACTCGAGAAATTGCTTTGGTGTTCCGTCGATATGAACGGTAGCCCTTCTCCTCTTTTCGCTCTCTTTCCCATCCATGACAAGAAGAAAAACTTTTACAGTCTTTGGGGACTCTGCTGTTAAGATCTCATAATTGTAAAAACACATATCGAGAAGTTTGACTGTGTTGACTTAAGTCACGTAAAATTGAAATATAACTTATTTTGACATCTCAATATGTATCGCTATGGTTCAACGGTCAAGGCTGTTAGCTGGGGTTTGGGCCTCCAAGTTCGAGTTCCGCCGGTTGCTTTCTCTTTTGTCGAGAAAACCGACTTGATTTTCGCTTAAATTATGCGAGAGATCACACGTCTTTATTTCTCCAACCGGCCTCGTAGCCCCATATAATAACGCTTTCCGCACAATTCAGAGACATCACGTGGCAGCTCGAGACTAAAAAGAGCAGATATTTGCGCGGCGCTCGAACAGAGCACAAAGTAAAAAGAACATTTAAACACGCTGGTGCTCTAACTCTCTGGCCTAGGCTGTTTCCCATAGCTTGTCCACAAGGTGTAGATTATATAAGCGTGAAATTTTGGAATAGCAACTTGGGCGCGCCAGGGGAAGTCGTTGCTTGACTGGCTCCGACCGGGAGCTCGACCTCATTCAGAATCTAGTCTCTAAGGAAGCCCGTCTTGTAGGAGTTCGTCTTGCATTTTTAAATTTGCAGGAATCGCCGCTAATTTTTCCAAAAAAAAATCCAAAAAGGACCCACTTGAACTACCCAACCGAAGTTGAGCCCGGCACCTCGAGAGTCCCCGCCCAAGCCAACAGCTTAACTTTTGAGCCATAAGAGCACATGCAATAAAGGCAAAAAAAGTTATATTTGTAGTCTGCGTGACTTAAAACAGTGGAATTTCTTGGCACCTACCTTTGCAATCTCGATCACAGACGTCGTTGCAAATGGCGTGCCTGCATCTCTAAGCAGAATCAACAGGCTCATCATATGCTTCAAGTAGTGACGCTCGACGCAACATCCCTGTCTACGTAGTCCAGACTAGCCCACTTTCAAGCAAACATTGCCATAGTCACATTCCATCGTCTTAGAATAGCCGAAACTCGACGCAATTTTCACAAGTAACAGCACACTGGCCTCCTTCGCACACGCAACACCATCCTTCTGCACAAGAAAGGCGACCCATCGCAGACCGACAATTTCAGACCCTGTCGCGACTTGAACCGTACATTCTCGACACGAGGCCGACTAGCAAGGCTAATTTCAGGTCCGGCTATAAATAGTCGCATCGCGGAGTAGTTTTTCGCTGTTGTTTCATTTTTGTTGTATCCTTCTGGAGTCGTGTCGGCCGAATTGCGCTCGGAGGCAGCCTGAGCTCTTGTTAGAAGCATCAAATAGATGGTGGCTAGTGGTAACGCGCATTATGGCTTAATCCCTAATATCTCGATAAGACTATGGAATCCTTTATTAGGGATGTGAATAATAATACAGCAATTTTATTTTTATTTATTTGTTAACCAATATCTATTGAAAACAGAAATGACAACAAAATCGTTGAGGCTCAGACTCCTTACTTTCCCTAGTTCCTGATTTTGGGCAATTTTTGGTTCTTACGGGCTGCTTCCTCTTAATTTTGAGCGGGTGTCGGTCTCATAGTGCAGCTTAGATTAGATTGGTCTGCAGCGCGCAGCTGGAAGTGAACCCTACTGGGCTGTTGACCGTTTTGAGTGTGCCCTATTACCCTTCGGGTCGGATGGTCCGAACAAAGTACCTTCGCACGGCTGGGTTTGAGCCCTACTCTGCGTCAGTACCCTATCCAGATGTCATCGTTCCTGTTAGTGTTCTTCACTTGGAGCCGTTTTTGCCTCGCCGGGTGTGAGCCCAACTGGACGTTTACTCCTTTTATTAATGCAGCAATAAAATAGACAAATTTATAAAATAATGGCTGATTGCTCAAAAACCAAACTTACTGCACTCGCTTAGGGCTGCGCTAGAGCGCTTTTGCTCCAAGCATTCCGTTCGGCACCCAGTCGTCTTTGAACGCCTCCAACAGTTAGAAACAAAATAAACTAACTAATATTTAGGCAATTCAATGTGGAGTCCATTGAAGTCAATCCGAAGGCAGAGAAACTATGCATTAGAGCAATAGTAATGAAATTCGAAAACGCACTTCTGCACCTCAAACATTAAAATTGAATGTCGGCATTGTGGCGCTTATTACATCAAAAACATCCATCTTCTAAGCTTACTTCTAAAAAGCATGTCTCTTAAAAACATGAGTCGCAAACGCTCAGTGTGAACAGCTTGGCAGCGAATGGGGCAAACGCTGGATTCAAATGTTTAATACGGATACAGAGTAAATACCGTCGCAATATCAGAGCTGATCACCAACAAAACAGTGACAGTAGGAAAAGATTAATTTCAAACGATAAGACATGCTAAGCGCACAATTAGCGTTTAAAAGTAATGATAAATTTGGCGACGGACAACATCCACTTGACAGGCAAGCTTCTCCAGCTCTGTTTCGACAACGCTGCGGTTTCGCTAAGACAACTAATTACCTGTTTCAAAAAATAATAGATCTATGGACACCCGAAGTAAAGCATTGCTTTGTTCAAATTAAGCTCGACGGCTTTTGAGTGTGCCCTAAGAGATCTAATATAACCAAAAAGAAGGTGAGAACGACAAAGTCCAAAAGGCAAACTTCTCTCTTGTCTAATGATACACTCCTTTCAGGTTCCACAATTTGACCAGCATTGCCTTGTTCTTTCGATTCATCAGCTCAATAACAAGCGCTTCTATCAGCGGCTCTACAACGTCGTTTAGGCGTTGTTCAACAAAGGCTCCCTCGGCTAGTTTGAGTCGCTCTTTGACAAACTTGTTGCGCTTAACTTCCCTTTTCGGAACATGTTGAATCAACTTCAAGATTTTAGAATACACCTAGTTTTCGAGAACGAAACACAAGCGAAGCTCCCAAACAGCACTAGTGTTTAGTTCTTAGACGTTTGAAATCTGCAAGAAACTTACGTTCTTTTCTCCAGATCAAACATCATATCCGCCGCGCACTCAGTTGTAAGTAAGCGCTTCCACTTCAAGTCACTGGTGCTCTGTTCATCCAGCTCGTCGTTCAGCCGCTTCACCTCTTTCTCAAAACCAAAGAGTTAAAACCGTCAATCTGGCAAATTACGTTTAGCGTCTGATTCTCGTCGTTCTTCTTGGTAACCAACAAGTTGTGTTGATTTAACATTTCCTGCTCATCGAGCAAACTCTTCTCCAACAGTAGCAGATGTTCGGTAACATCGCCCATCTTTCTCTCTACTTCATGCACATGATTCTTCAACTTCGCGCATAAAGCGCGCTCGGCTTTCAGCAAGATCTTAGTCTCCTAAAACTTCTTCTTCAAATATTTGCAAGTGGATTGCTCCGCCTCCAACTCGTTGACCAAAAGAACAATTTTTTCCTAAACAAGTCCCGAAATTAAACCATATCTCCAAGCAAGTTTCTATCACCTTCACTCTGGCTTTGTGTTGTATTCCCTTGGTGGTGTACGTCTGCGGAGCATACTAAAGAGGGATTATATTGTGCCCGTTAGCTATATTAAGCTAATCCCTAATCACTCAATAGCTTCATATTTATTACAACTCAATATAAAATCACAATAGTGCTCGAAAAATCGGACCGAAAACAAAAAGCCGCGAGAATAATTGCAACGCGCGAAAGCGCTTTATTCGCAAGCATTTTGTTTGGGACTAGATGATCTTCAAACGGCTCCAACAGCGGCTACTCGCATCTACTGGTGATGCGTGCTTTTCTGAACTCGATATCAATTTTGGCGCTGTTCAAGCTTTGTAACACTAAGCACTTACATGCTCACGACACACGTAACTTGCAACAGCATTGTCAGATGAAGGCCAATAAGTTGAGTGAAAAAGATCGAATTGGCCGCCATTCAGCTGGACAATTGTGTTGGACATGGACCGAGCTGCTTGGACTATTTTGTGCAGTGCTTGTGTACGTAGATGGCGACTCCTGCACAGCAGCCAGTCTTGCAAACCAAGATTGGTTTCGGTCGAAGAGTAAGCTGCGCGAAAGCGACAGCTGACCCAAGGCCAGACGAATAGGAGAGCCGGGATTCCTGCTCCTGCAAAAGATTACGGTTCAGCCGAACTGTTTCCAACCCGCCTAAAAGGGGTGGACTCCCTGCTGCTACTGCCGCATTTTTTTCCGCCTCAAGAGACGGCTTCGGTTTCTCATTGGCGGCCCTGAGACCTCCCGACTATACGGACAGCACGAGCGTCGTGCGCCCCGGCCGGAGCCGGTTTACGGGAAGCTACTACTTTGGGCCCACTCCACCACTCTCCCGCTCAGTCAAGCAAGCGTATAGACTTCGTAGGTCAATCTTCGAATCATTGGGTGACCTACCCTCAACTCATGCCCACGTGTCCTCAAAAACCGCCGACTCTTACCCTGAGCTACCTGGGGGACGTTGGTTAGTCGTGAACCCCAAACACGACGTCAAAAGAGACTTAACTTTCGGTGACTTAGCAAGCTTTTTCTCCGCTCTCATGCTCTATCGCTTTAAGCGCTTCAACTGGGTTTCAAAAAGACACAGGCAGTTAGACTGCTGCAATCTCTCACTACACTCTACACGCTCCACAAACCTATAGCTGTGGCCCAATTTATCCAGATGGGGGCCATACTTTTGATTCGATCAATTCGGTTTCTTCCTAAACCACTTTATCGCTTAACGTTTTGCGGCAATTGCTATCGCCACTTGTAACATCATCACTTTGAATGTCATGATTTTGCACGAATCTGTATGTTGACTGTCATCCTTGCACAAGGTGCTAGTCAGTTTTTAATAGTCTTTCCCATTCTGTAACTAATAATCGAAAAGGTGATCCATTAATTTCATATCTAACGCAATCACAACCTATTGCTCATAATTATTGTTGCCATTAAAATGTCACAACCATGATTTCTTTTCAATTTTGGCCTGGCATTAAAAGCGCCACAATCTTGATTTGTCGATTTGTTCATTTGGCACGTTTTAATTATACAGCACAAGTAAGAACATCCATTAGCATTATTACACTTCACACCGGGCCAGATCGATTAGCGATCTTGTCGGCGTAAAATGCAGGCCGCGGGAAGATACTTAAGGGCAAAAGACCAGCATTCAAGCAGCATTCGCTACAACCTTGGCCAAGAAGGAAACTAACAACTCTCCAACCACTATGACCCAGCCTGTTGTTGTACCTCACTAGCTGAACCTGTCTATTCTATTAGCTATCCTAATAGAAATAAACTGTTGTGAAACAACTTGCACTCGACCACTCAAATCAACCAAACAGTCACAACAATTATATTATATTTATATTTATATTTATTTCTTTTCTCTATCTTTACACATGAAGGTTAAAAGCTTTTTGCATTCGTTGGTTTGTAGTTGGCCTTGCCAGTTGGCTGCTGCTTTTGTGAGTATTCATGTCTCAGAGGCGTATAGCAAACTCGGTACGATGCACTGTTGATAGTACCTGACTTTCGTCTTCATGGCCGACTGTTTGGTTGCCATTAGGTTTTGTGGTTTGTCGTAGGAGGAGCATGCTGCTCGCATTCGTCTGCTGATTTCTTTGTTGTGGTCTCGTGGTAAGGTTATCAGCTGGCCCAGGTAAATGAACTGTTTCACGCACTCGATTCGCGTGCCATTTGCATGTAGACCGATTTGGTCAGATGTACTGGTCGTCATCCACTTGGTCTTAGACACGTTGATTTGCAGGCCCATCTTCGCGCATTCTTTGATTAGACTGTTCTCCTAAGCCTGTCGAATTGCTGCCAACTCTATGGTGTTGAAAGCTTTTCGCAAGTGGACCGATGCCATGAAGAGCGGCTAGTTGGATTGTCGGCACGTTTCGATTGACAGCTTGACGGTCAGAATATGATCAGACGTGGAGAAGTTGGTTCTGAAAGCTGCCTGTTCTGGGGGAGTCAGTCCACCGTGTACAAGATAGATTTTGAGTCTACTTAGCGTATTTTAACAACAATTCTTGGTCTATGTCGCACTTACTTGCTAAGCAATACCTGCCGGACGTTCAACACGCTTAAGAGGATGTGCGAGATTGTGTCGGTGTTATGGTAAAAGTCGACATAAACAGTAGCTGTCCCTGGCCCTGTATGACGATCGTGACTCGAATAAGGCGCGGCAGTCGATGGCAGCGACTGTGGGACTGTGTGCGTACCGGTTTAATTTTTATTTTATTAATATGTTTTTTATTTATTTAAATTCTGATTCGAACAGGCAATGTGATGTAGCAGGTCAAGAGATGGAACCATTCGCTGCGATTGCTCGCTTTAGAAATTCAGTTGTGTGCGGCTACTTTCTTCAAATCGTCCTGCCATTGTCTCCTTGGTGTTTCGAGTGGTCGCTTGCTGCTTTGCTGGCGTGCTTGCTCGCTAGCTTGTGACGATGTCTTCTAGGCCGGTGCTGCTTGCCATCCAGTCGTTGGCGTGTCGATGTTGGAGCCAAACTGCTAGCATTGGTCGTTCCGTTGCTCTCTGTCAGCAAGCTAAGCGTGTTTGGATCGTTTCCGTCAGGACTCAGGTTTCGCACGCGTACACAAGAAAGTGCTGATGCCGCTGTCGATTCTTCTGCTTCTAGTGTTGCTGGCTACTGATCCAAGCATGCTTTGTGCATCTGTTACAATGTCCGGTAATCAGAAGTTTATAACAACTTTATTCGGCAAGAAATTACAAATGCAGAGCGAAAAAAGAAGGCCATGTGGGCTGCCGCCCGCGTGTTGTCTTCTGTGTTGCCGTAGAGAATAAATCCTGAATTTTTAATTTAATAAATTCTTTAGCTGTTGTCCTGGTTTCGGCAATGCCTAATACGTGCAATCTGCACTTTGCCATACTCTCTTGGCAGTCGGCTAATCGCTGATCGGTGCGATCGTTGTGCGTCTATGTTGGATGTGTGCAGGGCTTGCCAGATGGCTTGATGTTCAATTGTGTGGAAAGGTTTGCTGAAGTCTATGAATACTAGGAAGAGTGGGAGTTCCTGTTCTGGGCACTTGTTGGATCATTTGGGCCGGTGCTTGTTTTACGTAAATAACGGCTGCAGCAGATGCATGAGAGGCGTCTTGTTCGTTGGGCTGTCGTGGAGTGAGTAGGCCGAGATAAGCCTGGTGTGTTGGGGTCGCGTGCGTCGAGTTTGGGCCATTCTAAGAGGATGGAACGTGACTGTGGCAATGTTTGCTTGAAAGTGGGCTAGTCTGGACTACGTAGGCAGGGATGTTGCGTCGGGCGTCACTACTTGAAGCATTTGATGAGCCTGTTGATTTTGGTTAGAGATGCAGGCACGCCGTTTGCAACCACGTCTGTGATCAGGAATGTAAGGTTACTTACGAAGAAATTTGGTGTGTTAAGTTACGCAAAGCGCAAGTATTACTTATTTTGCTGTCACAACATGTACCGCTGTGGTTCAACAGTCAAGACTACTGGCTGGGGCTTGGGCCTTCGGGTTCGAGTCCCGCTGGCTGCCTTCTGTTTTGCCGAGAAAAACGACTTGATTTTCGCGTAAATTATGCGAGAGATCAGGTGTCTATATTTTTCTAAGCGCGCCTCGTAGCCCCATATAAAAACGCTTTGCGCACAATTCAGAGACATCACGTGGCAGCTCGAGACTAAAAAGAGCAGATATTTGCGCAGCGCTCGGACAGAGCACAGCGTAAAAAGAACATTTAAACACGCTGGTGCTCTAACTCTCTGGCCTAGGCTGTTTCCCATAGCTTGCCCACAAGGTGTAGATTATATAAGCGTGAAATTTCGGAATAGCAACTTGGGCGCGCCAGGGGGGAGGAGGGGAACTCGTTGCTCGTTGCTCGTTGCTTGCTGCTTGACCGGCTCCGACCGCCACCTCCACCGGGGGCAGCTCGACCTCACTCAGAATCTAGTCTCTCAGGAAGCTCGTCTTGTAGCAATCTCGTCTTGCATTTTTTAATTTGCGAGAATCGCCGCTAATTTTTCCAAAAAAAATCCAAAAAGAACCCGCTTGAGCTAGCCGACCGGAGTCGAGCCTGGCACCTCGAGAGTCCCAGCTCAAGCCAACAGCTTAACTTTTGAGCCATAGCAGCACATGTAATAAAGGCAAAATAAGTTATACTTGTAGTCTGCGTGACTTAACACAGTAGAATTTATTGGCACCTACCTTTGCAGTCCCGATCACAGACGTGCTTGCAAACGGCGTGCCTGCATCTCTAACCAAAATCAACAGGCTCATCAAATGCTTCAAGTAGTGACGCCCGATGCAACATCCCTGCCTACGTAGTCCAGACTAGCCCACTTTCAAGCAAACATTCCCACGGTCACGTTCCATCCTCTTACAATAGCCCAAACTCGACGCACGCGACTCGGACACATCAGGCTTACCTCGGCCTACTCACTCTACGTCATCCCAACAAAAAAGCCACCTCTCATGCATCTACTGCAGCCGTTATTTACGTAAAACATCCACCCAACGAAATCATTGCATAAGAAGCAAAACCCGCCTGAACCACATCGTTACAACCTACTGAACAACAAAGTCCAAGCACACCAGCAAAGTAGTACGCGTCACCCGACAGCAGTCTTGCCACAGGCGACTACTCAACTCCACATCCTCATCAAAGCGTCCACTCGGCCACATCGACAACACGGTCCCACCACCACTTCACCAAGGTAGCCGCACCGGACTGCATACTCAAAGCCTCAGACCGCACTTCATGGCTCCATCTTCTCTCACCCTACATCACCTTGTCTCATTCGCTTAGTGTTGTATTCCCTCGTCGGTCTACGTCTCCGGGGCATACTAAAGACCACTTATAGCACGCACGTTACTTATAGTTAAGCCAATCCCTAATCATTCCAATAGCTTCATATTGATGTTTATTACAACTCAATATAAATAACACTATTTTTTTTTAATTTATTTCTTTTCTCTATCTTTACACATCAAGGTTACAAGCTTTGTCCATTCGTTCGTTTGCAGTTGCCCTAAATAACAGTAGTGCTGCAGAAATCGCACCCAAAACAAAACGTCACGAGAATGCTTGCGCCGCGCGAAAGCGCTTTACCCACAACCATTCCGTCTGGGACTAGATCGCCTTTAAACGGCTCCAACACCTCCCCTTCTTAAAAGCGTCATGGACGGTGGCGCAAGACATTCAGAGGTCTCGATGCAGCTGCACGCAAATAGAGGACTAAGAACTTCGCGCCTGCTAGGTGTGAACCCCGCAGTGCGCTTGTTCTGCCCCATCCAGTGTTCTATTTCAAAAGGTAACCGACGCTTCTATGCGACTGCTCTTCATCTGGGTGTCAACCCCAGCACTCTATTACCCTTGTCCCCTTGTCCATTTCTTAGAACCCGCATCGTAAAGCCTATAGTAAATTTGTTGACCTACGTCAAACTTCCTATCTTTGGCGCCATGGTGCTTGTTGAACTTACGATCTTCGTCCTGTCGCTACTTCCACGGCTCGTCTGGAGTTTCTCTTTCTTCTGCATACAGGAGTTTTAATGGCGTCGGTATCTCTCCACCTATGAACAGTTGATGGTGACTTCCATTGATTGCGGGTTTGAGTCGCTCGGTACGCATTGAGCTACTTGCCCTCTTGCTTTTGCGATGACTTCTTTTTCCAGCTTGGCTCGTTTGAAAAGAGCGCTTCACATGTCCCCGGAATCGCTCGCTGGTCTGCAGACATCTCACAAGTTGATGTTGTTTAAGTCGCTGCTCGCGGGCTTCAAAAAAAGAGCGTTTTGCAAGGCATTCATCGGTTCTAAGCGAAATTGCAAAGCGAAAAGAGATCGGAGCTAGCAGCTTTCAATCTGCTTTGTTTGCTCGCAATCGACTGCATGAGGAAGCCCGATGAAATTTGCTGAGTAGAAATTTGACTGTTCAAACTGTTGTTGTTGCCGTTTAAATGCAAATTTAGCTACGAGTCAAAATTGAACTCTATACTTTATGGAGGATTCTTATTATCCGAGACAATTGGGCTGTATCAACATTTATTTTTTATTACAAACACACTGGCGTTTTTGGTTCGCATGTACGCTCCCTCCTTGCCTTTCCAAGCCTTTACGAATGCAGGAACATGCTGCAGAATAACGTTTTACTCGAGCCGCTTAATAGAATGTAACTGTGCAATATTTCCAACTTTTCGTCTTTGGTCTACGCTTCCACAAACGCGCTGCAATTTAATTTAACTAAATTGTGATATTCTGGTTAACTCACTGTTCCATAGGCAATGAAGAAGAGCTGCTGGTCGGTGTATTTTTGGAAGCCCGGAAGCATCTTGTCCTTTACAGGTAATGTTCCGTCTAAAATTCGAATCAATCAAAATGTACGCATGCACTAAATCGGACTTGCAATCGCCTTCAGCTCTTTGTTATATGCTTTGTAAGCAAGTTTGATGCCATCTTAAATTTTGATAACAATAAGTGGGGGGAGGGG
>JACCHV010000578.1:0-13076 GCA_018907245.1 Eupristina koningsbergeri
TTGTAGTGACGATTTTCTTCAGTTTGATGGCCGTTAGCAGTGATGGCTGAAATGGAGTCGGCTGACTCAGTGCAATCGGTCGTGGGATCTTCGTCTTCAGTCGTATCTGACTCTTCGTCACTAGCGCTGTTCACTCCTGACGTAGCGTCAAAAAACTCGTCCTCCTCACTGCTTGAGTAGGTCACTTGTGACAAGATCGGCTAAATAAAACCTTCAATTTAGCTTTGAAACTTTGTAGACTAGTTTTTAGGCTACAACTTTATGCAATCTGTTTGTAATAAAGGGCAAAGATTCTCAGCAAAGTACTTGAAAATTCGCCCATATAAAGTTTGTGAGAGCTAGTCCTGGCTTCCTTGCTATCAAAACCATTCAAATTTTAACTATTAAACTGAGAATCGACTCAACGCCGCACTTAATCAGATACATTTTCAGCAAACTTTTGAACACATTAGCCGGCTTTATGAACTCGACGCATTTTGCTGTTGCTCCTAGATCACGCGAAGTTTTGACAAGGCAGGCGTCGCCGCGAATAAAATAAACTCACGCGAGCACAATATAGAATTGGTTAAATGCGTGCAGACGCGAATTTAAAATCCCGCACAATTTTTTTAAAGCATGCTAATCCAAAACCTCGAATTCTGTTCCCTGTTCAATCTTTCCAATTCATCTGCCCTTCCTTCTGCTCAGCATTCTGTGTTAAAGTGTTCTACCCAGACAATAATTTCTGAACTTTATTAGCGCGGCTGGAAGAAGACGTCATCGTGCGTGTGCTCTAATTGCTGGAAGAGCAAGGCAACACTTGTGAAAGTGAATCAGCTGATCGAGTGTGCCAAACAGGAGCAACTGCTGGAGTCGACTAGTTCCATCTGCCGAAAGCTATTCACAACAGCATTTGCTTTCTACTCGCGTTTTTCATCTGTCATTATTTTGAACTACAAAGGCTGGCATCAGAGCTGCTCAATGCAAAATCAGCTTCGAGTTCAAACAATTTCTAATAACAAAAGTGTCCCATGCAGCTTGTTGCCGTTGTTATAATTGAAACTCGATACGGAAGAGCAAGTTTAGGAATGCGGGGCGTCTTAGATGTCAAAATGCTTCAAAAACTCTTCACAGCTTAGCGGAAGGACGTTGTTACTGTGGAAAGGTCATAAATTGAAAAACAATCGAGCTTGACATGAAACTAAAGAACCAACATCTTTTACACTAAAACGTAGCAAATTCAAAACAGCCAAATTAACAAGCATTAGAAAACAGCTGCCAAGACCGAACGTATCGGGCGTCGTTATTGTTCCGGTTTCAAATCACACATTAACAATGCAAAGAGAACAAATTCCCCCACTCTGCCACAAAAAAGGTGCCACTGATTCAGTCAAACACAAAGCTGTGATCAGTCAAACTGCACCAAAGTTCCCAAAATACAGATAACATGTGATCTGCAAGAACAACTCACCTGTCCATTTTCGGACTTGTGGACGGGATCACCAGAAACAGATGTCTTCTCTGAGGCGATTTCCTCGGTCGGCATTGGAAACTTGGCCTGCACTTGCTTGAGAATGATATTCGAGTGTTCGACAGTGCTTTGCAAACGCTTTGTTGTCTGGATAATTTCGTTCAGATAGCGTTTCTTCTTCTCGTTAATCTTGCTTATTTTGTCAGCATGATTATGCTCAAGTTGTTCAAGTTTACGAACCTGCAAATTCGGAAAGTAACAGTAATCTAACGCACCGACAAATTGGACTTACGATCTCCAACAGATCTTGCAGCTGTCGCTCAGACATAATGGCCCGCGTTTGCAAGTCTACTAATGGATTTTCAGGTCGAGGCCGGTAGTAGCCACTTTTCAAGTGGATGGCGCGCTCTAACTCTTTTACCCACATGTCACGTTCTTCTTTGTCTTTGCCCTAAAATTAAAAAGATAAAATCTCTGTAAACCCAACATACCTGAAAGTGAAACACTTTACCGTCGACAGTGATTGTAAACAATGAGGTGTTTTCTTCTTCGATTCCGATGGCAGCGTTATTGAGACGAATACAGCCACGCTGCTGACCGCGAATCATCTTGTCACGAGCGTGAAGTTAACGCGAGCGAGTCGTCATTAAGAACAAAATAGCGGTACTGCCAACCGTGCACAACATTGGTCCATTTAGATAACGTGCCCTCCATGTTTAACGTTAATTATGGGCACGCCGAGCACAGTGATAATTGTAAGTGTTGGTATTTGAATAGACCGTGCGTGTGAAACAGTCAGTTTATCTGAATCTCAATAAGTTTATTAAAGATTAAAGGAGAAAGATCTATCTAATCATTGCATGTAAACACAACAGAAAGATGAGAAACAAACAAGGAGCACCAAGAAGGTGCTAGGCGTTAACTGTGTACAAGAGGAAACCTGATTTTTGCGATTTGACGAAGAATTTTATTAAAATTGTTTCAAATCTGTCAGTTGCTGTAGCTGCTATTTCTGATATATAAAACGCGAACACGACAATGATAATGCTCAGTTTTCCTACTCAAAGTTACAAAATTTTTAAAAGTCGAGATTAATCGGTCTAATAGTTTTAAGGCTGCGAAGTGCAAGGCTGCGAAGTGCAAATGGTCTAAGTACCCTACAATCTATGAACCAAGTCCTCCAATTTAAAAAATACAAAGTAAAGAGTTTGTTGCGGCCAGGCATGTAGCGTATAACACCAGTAAGCCACCGTACCGCCAAGCGAATAAACGAAAAGAAGCCAAACTGGGCAGATTATGCGCTCAAGATGCCTGAGAGTCAAGAATGAACAAAGAAACGTGAAATAGGATAGGATAGTAAATTATTTTTTTATTAGTCGTCAGCAGCCTTATTTCCCTTTCTTCCAGCTCTCTTCTGTCTCAACTTCTGAAGCTAAATCCAAAAGACGAACAGTAGAACGGCCATTGCTCCATCTTTTGTACCTTCTTCATGCGCAACGCTCTATCTCGGCAGCACTTGAACTTTAAAGTTAGCTAGGCATAGTTTAGAGAGCTTGTCGAGTAGGCTTATCAGTCGCAGTCGAATTCAGCGCGTGCTGCTAGAGGCTAGGTATTGTATTCAAACTAAACGCACCAAAAAACCGTTGTCGATCGCGGCTTGCTACCGCAGTCAACAACCATCGTCAGAGCACTCATTCTTCATTATCGGGAGCAATTAGCATGCAAGCAAAAAGCACGCGTTGCCAACTCTGCGAATACATTCCACCTTTTTGAAAATTAAAGCGTCTCTTTCGAAAAATCCGCACCGTCTTACACAGTACGTCCAAAAGCGGCAACGCAAAGCGAATTTCTAAAAAATGCGGTGTGCGCAAAATCAAAACTTCAAAATCGATTTAATAAAAACAGTCTTTAAACTTGTCAATAAATTCGGTTGAATTTGCCAGCGTGGCAACAGCTGGTGGCACCTCAACCATGTCTGATGACCGCAAAATTACCATCTGATCTTGAATTCACTTGGTTCTAGATTGTTCAAAAATCCAAACAATGCGCTCACAGAAATTGAATTCACAATTCAGCAAGTTGGTCGACATTGTCCCTTTTCGGCATGAATAATACCAAGAAATGCTTCCACTGTTTGCAATTAAGTCGACGTTTAAAGAGCAGATGAGCCAATAAAAAGTAATATTATGACTTTAATTTGTCACTAAGTTTGACGCGGCACCTATGAAGCAGCTAATTATCTCGCTAAACATTAAGCTCTTGGTTTGGCTGTAAGAACCTTAGATGTTTGACAAAAGCCTAAACTTTCTTGGTATTCCTAGTCTTAGACAACATAAGCGTCAACACCACCTTTTTGATATGGGGAAATGTGGCTCCAGCTTTTAAGGCGTTGATGGCCAATTGAATATAGACTTAACGTGACAGTCGTATTACCACTATATTCTGGTGTAAAAAACTTCAGGAGTCGTGTACAAGTTGCATCAACAGTCGCTTAATTTTTTAAAACATATAAGGCTTAACTATCATCTTAGATCAATATTCTTTCGCAACTTAGATACAATTTTGAACTGATAAATTATATTGGCTTAGCCTCGAGCCTTGTCTTAAAAGGTAAGTTAGTTTTTGAACTTATGCTCGATTGAAGTTTTGAAACTTCTACACACTTATGCCTAATCTGGTTTCAATTACGATCAATTGTATTTAGAGGATTTTCCGCAAAGCGTTTAAGCAACTTTTCCTATAATCCACAATCCAATCAGCCCAAATTCTTGCTTTACACCTGACGTTTGTTCCAATTGCTCAACTTTGTAGCTATCCTTATCACACTTTCTTTGAAGCTGTTGAGTTCCGACTGTACATTCAAACACGATTTCCAGCAGCGTAAACTTTTACCAGCTTGACAATATCTTAAAATTTTGTTTTGCTTAACCGCATTACCTCTTTGCTGCATAAAATAACATAAACTAATAGGAAACAAATTATTTAATAAGCGGAATCGCGCCAAAAACGCTGAAGCATTTCAGCCGAACAAGTCGCTAGATTAACTTGTCTTGAAATTTCCTGCAGTTATTGTAACAATTTGAAAAATTAATGTACTCGCGCTGTTGTTCTTTGACAAACTTAGTCTAAGACTACCGATTTTCACCTAAGCGAATAGCCTTTCAAAACCTCTAGAATGAGGGACATCATTTGTATAAAATTAGCAGAGTATTTTGCGATGTACCAACGCATCACTGGTAAAAGATGACAACTCGTAATTTTCTTAAGTTTTAGAAAGTCAGTTTTTATTTGAAAGCGTTTGAAATTACTTAACTTGATTTAAATTTAGTCTCATATCTATTGAGACAATATATAATATGAGTAACAATTATTCGCTACAAGCGCAGACCCCTATTTGCTCCACAGTTCTTTGTTTTAGAGGGCTATCAGTTTATGGTACTAGCTCTCCCACTCCTCTCCTTGATCTACATGGCTTGTGGGTATCGGCTGGCCAACTCATTGCAATGTGAATGACCCCACTAGCTGAGTATTGACATAATTAATTGATTGCAACCTCAGTTAATCATGCTGGACACTCGCAAAACCTCTTCGGTACCTTCGTTGTTGACGCGGGGGTCAAGAAAAAAAACCCGTGTTTGGGGGGGGTGGCTCTATCTTAGTTTCAAACTAAATTTTCAAAAATATTATTTGGTATGGGCAGCTGAGGAAAACGTCCGGTCGTGCAGTATTCAAACCTCTTTCAATTAAAAAACAAAAATTTTTCTAGACTGAGTTCGCTTCCTTTCGATTCTGTTACTCCCTTTGTTCTAAAATTCAAAATCTTGCTAGTTGTGGTTATAAAGCCGTGTCATTCAGCTTTTCAGCATTATGCCACTCTCAAAACCACTTAAAAGCCGCCATTTATGACGGTACAAAACAACTGCAACTATCCCTTAATTGCATATTAAAGGGTGGTGGGCATCAAAAAGCAAATGCCACAACTACGATTTCGAGATTTACTTATGGCTCAAATTCATCGTGCTTTGCGTTTGAATAGGAGGTTCTCCGCTCTAACCTTTAAGTTTTGTTGTGCTTGAAGGCTCCTTATAAAAACTAAGCGTCTGGCCATTTATGCCGTCGTGCAAACAGCACTGTTTCACACAAAACGTCAACAACTATCGAGTAAAATTTAATTTCGATCAGAATGTTTGTATAAAAATTTCATTAACCACGCTAAATGATAAGAAAAATCTCGAGTCCTTTCAATTAAAAGCAAAAGACCTAAGCCAGTCCTTAAGTTGTCTGGCCTTCAAACATCAAGCTCTGCCGGTCGAACTACAACAATTCTTGTGCTAAATCTGACTAGAACGCAAACAAATCAAATAGGGACAAGAAGCGCGACGAATACACGGACGACCAGAAGAAGGCGTAAAGTCTTTTTTGGAACGACCGCGTCTCTCTGTTCAAAAATTCGTCGCGAGTGCACGTCCCGCCAGAGTTTGTCCCAGCAATGTCCCTCGTTCTCTGCAATTTTGACCGAATGCGGTTTTGAAAAGATGGCAGTGGGCAAGCGTGAAGTAAAAATTTTGTATTCAAAGGAAGTTGATAAAATAAAGCCAAATAAAATCTAGATTATTACAAAGAGGCGTGCTTGTTATACTTTTGCTTGTAAAATTTAAGTGCAGTACTTGGCAAAGAACTGCATTTACATCGCTTTCAACAGCTTTAGTCCCAAATCTAGTCGCCGCGCTTTATCTTTCCAAATAAGTTCTTTTTCGGTTAATATGACTAAATTTGAAGACTCTGCGTTCACTAGATCTTAAAATGCCAAAATAAAAATTTCGTGTGAATTTAGAAATTGCTATACAGGGGACAAGTCAGTGACCCGCAATTTTGATTAGAAGCGACATTCCTTACTTCTGGCACCTAGCACCTCGACTAATCAACTTTAAAATCTGACCTTTGTGTCGAATTAACTTTCTACTTTTCAAAAGGCACTCTTAGTTTTTAAAAGTACACATAATAACTTTAATTTTACCAGTTTTAGTAGACTTAAAAATCTGCTTGAATCGACCATTTAGGCTACTGTTGAGAATTATATTTATATACGTATCACCTATGAGTAGACTTCACAGAAACTAAAGATAAAACTAAAAAATTTACCAGGTAAGTTACAGTTACTAAAAGCTGAACTTTTTGAATTCAAAACCTTTATATGTAGGCTTTTAAACCTTAGATTCTTAAACTGTTTAGACGCAGCAAGCTCCTGCCGCGATTCAAAATCCTTCGGAGTCTCGACGCGAGAACAGTTAGCGAAAATGAGCTAGGTTGAGAAATGATGGGAGCAAATCACCTCGCATACTTTCTGGAAGCAGGGTTTTTCGCTCCAGTTTCCTCAAACCATTGTTCATTTATTTGAACTAATAAACCAATTCAATCTCCAACGTTAGTATTCTATTGGATTGAGTGCAATACTTAACCATTGTGTATAATGAACTAAGAACCGCAGCATCTTATACTACGTCGGCTCGCTACACTCCCAGAGACTAGAAGACCATTAACAAAAGACTGTCGTTCACGAAATAATCTAGAAACTATCCTTATCTTTAGTTAAGACAAAGAATTCTAATCCTTTCAAACGTAAATGTCGTCTGCTGATGCAATCGAATTTTTAAAGTTTGAAATAGTAATGCAGCTTGTGCGTGACAAAGGTTTAAAAATTCACAACGCAGCTGCTTCAATTTGAAAAGCCATGTAAAAGTTTTGCCCAGCAAAGTATTTAGTTGCTTTTACATCTTGTTGAATGTGTTAAGCGCATTGTCTCCTGGTATCCTGAAAATATCCTTTTCCTGCATAATAATCAGCCAAAACAGCAAAGTGCCCAAAAGCCCATACTTAATTCAAACAATTCTTACCATTTGCCTTTCCCAGACAAGTGCTTTTATTGTTTAGACAAAAAGTAATAATTTGCAGAGACAGCAAAGACATAAACCATCACACGAAAAGTGCAATCAGTTTTTTGCGGTTGACCATCAAATAAAAAGTGCTAATAGTAATAAAATGTGGGAACACAGCAGTTTAAATGACGCAATTAAAATTTAGGAAAAGCACTGTTATAGATTTGTACGTCTTCATTTAAAAAAACCGTTTGGAAGAATGAATTAAAGCCTACTGAACATAGCCTATTACCTAGAGTAATCAAACCCAAACCTTAACCAATTTGTCAAACATGTAATGCAGACTGAATGCTTTTTAAATTTTTACCAGTACAATCTAGAAGTCAACAAACTTTATCCGCCGCAGATTCTGGACTCTTTTAAGATTTATAAGCCAGTTAAAGCATCCACAATAATAAAAATTCAAAGCGTTGCCTTAAAGTTAGTATGCCTATAAAATTGATTAAATGCTCGCAAAATCTGTAAAAACCTTCCAAAAATGTCGTTCACATCGCACTTACATTCAATTGCCACTCGTTTGCAAATGCATCGCAAGTGATGATTACCACCGAAAACGGCAGTTTTTAGCAGCCGATGAGCAAGCCGCAAAAAAAAAAATTGCATCGTGTTTCTGTTGTTGCAAATCAATGCGAGAAATTTGTGCATGTAGCACTAAGTTTTTTAAAAATAATTTAAACTTTAACTAATCTTTTTTAAAGATCTTGTTGCTAGTTAAAACTAAAGTATTTAGCACACTGATTGTTAGATTGAGTTATTGAGCTGATTATGTTAACTGTTTGGAAATATTTTTATTGTTTTATTTTGAAATTCTTTTGCCGATAAAAATTATTAAAAATAAATTTTAAATTTAATAGTTCTGCAAAGACCTGTTTTTTTACAAGTACAACTTTCATGAGAAAACACATTCCAGATTGATACTCTTTGTTTTTGCAGAGTTAGTATTTGACGATGGCGTCGTCAAGCAGTTGAATTATTTGTAGATTCACTGGCGAACCAATTTTTAAATAATTGGTAATCTATTGCGAGGCGTGTTGCAGGGAACGCAAATTGGCTTTAAGAACTTCCACGTTTAATCGTAAATATCATGTAGAGAAGAAATTTTAGATTTAGTACAGGCTTTAAAGAATTTTTTTTCAACAAAACTCCGACAAGTCTCAAAATTTTGTCAAAACTATAATTTAAAAATTTTTATGGTACTTCTTTTGACTGTTCTTGAAAAATTTTGGATTTGTTCAAAACGATAAATCTCAAAAAGAATGCTTGCACAGTTCATAAGTGTTACTCAGAATTAGCAAAACTTCTCGTCAGCTTGTGCTAAACGAGCAGCTTGTTGTGGTTATTATTTGTTGGCCTATTTATATATCAACTCTCCTCTGTTCTCATTAGAAATTAGATAAAGATCTATAACCTTCCGCTGTCACTTGCTTCCTAGTTAAGTTAGATACCGACACAATAAAAAGAAAATGCATCTTTTTTCTAGTTGAAGCAAGCACTTTTTGTGTTTCAAAAAAGTCAACAATCGAAAAAATTGTCGCAATTTGAATCCTTCGGAATCTCAACTCGGGACCGACTAGCGAAAAGAAGTTAGGAGCCGTTAAGGCTAATGAGTTAACTTTTGCTTAGCATATTGTTATTTTGGAATTGTATGGAAATTTAGTTCGAGCTAATATAACTGGAACTTCTTCAATCTCGATCACTTTTTACTAATTATATTCGTATTAGTTATTGGTAAACCTTTTATTAATCCCTAATTGTGTTAAAGACTATTTGATCGGCTTCTTTAACAATAACTTAGCAAACTTTGGGTCTTACTCATAAAAAGGACGTTTTCGCTACAAAATGTAGTATTTTCTTCTCCAAAAAGAAATTAAATAGAAAGCAAGTTGAGTGAATTTAATAACTCTGAATTAAAACAAAGTTTTTTCTAAAACTTCAAATTTTAAGCAGCTCTGGCAATGTGTTTAACTGATTTGAACTACTAGACAGAAATGCTGTTTTGAAAAAAAAGGTTTTTACGCTTTTCTTACTTCCGCATCAGAGAGTCGGTCCAAAAAGACACAATCCAAAAACCATCTAAAGTTGAATACTGTCACTGATGAACACTATTCTATGGATTTTGACAAGAGGGTGCATTGCTTTCCCAAGTCAGTTGTATTAGAACTAACTGTATGTAAGCAGCAGTACCTCAGCCGTGCATATTCACCCAAATCAACCACAAACGACTGGATTTGAATTTTGCCAATATCTTTTTTTTTGAAAACCAACGCAGCTATTATTTAACTAAGCGCATCTTTTGCTTTTATAATTTTTGAATCTATTGCAATTGAAATAAGCCTTTGGTACTTAAAATTTTATATAAAATTGAATAAAGATTTGATTTAAATCTGGTCGCGGTTGGGCAAACGCTGAGCAGAGCATTGCTAAACGCACTATCAAAAAGGTGATGAATCAAAACAAAGTTAAACTTTTGTTATATGCACCATTCAACGTTAGCAAATAACTGCTCGGTTATAATATTTCTTGTTTTAATAACATATTTTCTGCAGGTCTCTTAATTTAGTCGTTTAATCAAATGGGATTGCCAGACTTGAGATTTTCTAGCATAGAGTTTAAAAAGCAGACTTTAAATTTTGTCTACAAGCGTTTGTGTCTATGGCAAAAGAAAGCTGGCAGTAGTGATTTATTTTTAAGTTCTTTTCTATTTTTATACATGAAAACAATCTATTTTGTCAACTTTACCGTTCTTGCAATTGCACAAGATTTGTCAACTCCTGAAAAATCTAATTTCCAAGTTGATTTTTCAGTTGCGCAGCCGTAAAATAATGATTAAGAGTTTTAGTCAAAAGTTTACTTCAAGAGACATCGTGAACAAAATGTCTTACTCCGCTGTTCTGGTAACGTGTTTTATCAAAAGTTGACTGGATTAGTAAAAAATTAGTCAAAATGATTTGTGATTTATCCCTCAAAAAACTGCATTTGCAATGATTTCAGCGCGTAGTCAACTGGTTTGCTCAAGTTTCCTGAAAGGATACAACCATCTTCAGTTAACTGGCAGCAGAGAAACTTGGTTTTGAGAAAGACTCGATCTGTTTTAGGTAATGATTTCTGCAGAAAACTGGTCAGATCTAGGCAAACGAGCTCCTATTTTACTCGTCCCTGTTGATTTTTTGACTAATGCAAACTGTATTTGAAAAAACTAGGCGATGTAAAGTGCAAAAAATGTAATTATTAGTGTCTTCAAATCTGAAATTAACTGTTGGGTCGTAAATAGTACATTCCCTAAGCCGAGTGTCGGTCATCAACCTAAGTAAAAAGTGAGGAGGAACGAATAGCGCGTTTTGCAGCCCAGAATGGAATCAAAATTCCGGAATCGTGTTAGGACAGTGAAGATTATTAAAGGCAAGGCTGGCCAAACGATAGCGGCAATTGCTTGGAAAACTAACTTTGGACGCTGGAATTCACACAAAGCTGTGCGCAATTTAGTCAAACGAATGTGCGCGGTCGAATCGATACTGTCCAGTTTGGTGGCTAATTCTGGTTTGACTGGTTCACACAAGCAATGAATTTTCTGTCGATCCTATTGAGTAGCCGCAGCCAGTGCAGTAGCCAAGTTTGGCGGACTTTAGTTGGTCCTCTGACAACATTTAGAACAAAAACTTTATTTTGTTTTCAAAATTATTGGGCAAGATCTGGTGGTTTAAAACAGAAACCCGTTGACACAAATAGGAACATTTAATTTCAGCTCAACACTTGGCGTTCACCTGCTTTTCAAACTCAATTTCAACCGAAAATGCAGCAGTTTTATTATCCGCTTTCTTTACGTTTTACTCACAAAACAAGCGATGTCGCATGGAGATCAAAATTACTCTTTCAGGTTTTGACTACAAAATCGACTTCCAAAACTTAAGATGCAAGCGACCGAAAAATAGTGATTTTGCACTACCATCAGCGATTGATACAGAAAGCAGACTTGAGATTAAACAAGCCAAATGTTTGAAGCTTGAGTAGGAATGGCTAGGAAGAAATCTAAAAGCGAGTCAAAATGAGGGTTACGTGGGCCAATGCTACTAGTTTTTAAGCTGCAATAAACTGTTGAGTCATCCGGGTTTTTGATTTCCGAACTACCACTGTTGTATGATTAGAGCGTTTCTGTTTGTTCTACTCTTGTCTCGATGGTTTGCAATGCAGGATCACGAAGACGCATTTACTCGCTTCACTGTGCATTTTGGTCTGCCAACTAATTTCCGCTGGTTGAGCGTAATCGTCATGCTATTGCTATGTCAATCGGTCAAAAAGCCACCTTTTCGGAGGTCTTCGGCTGAACAAAATCAGCAATTTGAACTGCGGCGTTCTTTGACTTAGATTTGCCGCATTCAAGTTCAATTTCGTCCGTTCTCTACCGAAACAGGTCTCCATCCAGTCAGGGCATGATTGCGTTCTGTAAAATAAGAACAGCCAAAACAAGGCTTTCTCGTTGGCTTATTTTAAAACAAGTTTGTGGTACTATTTCATCTACTCGCATCATTTAGTCCTCATAAGGCAACCATCACAACTGTTGTAATTATCGGATGAAAAGATTTCCTCGAGGTACGATAGAGAATTTAGAATTTGAGAGTTGGCTTTGGTAGAAAGGCAATGCAGACAGTTTAAAAGTGTGTCTCAACAGAGATGAATGCTTCCGAAAGCGTTCAAATCTGACTGTATTGTAGCTGATTCAAATGTACTTTTCTAAAGCGCTTGATTTCAAGTTTTTATTTTGAGTACTTGCGGTTATTCCAAGTTACGTGTACAAGCCCGTATATACTTCACTTCTTTGCAAGCACCCGCATCACACGACATCAGCTGTCAATTTTCTACTTAAAAAGCTAGTCTTCAAATCTACTAGCAAGCACTGCCATCTTAGCTAATCCAAACAAGCCTCCTCGTATTGTTTAAAGACCAATAAGCGCAACGTCGGCTCAGCTGATCATGGAATTCTTGTCTGCATTGGTCTTGCTCCTTTTCAAATGGCCCATCTTGCTGCCGCTAATGCTGATGAGCATCTATCTGTACCTGCAAAATCGAAAAACAACGTCAACCCATGTAAGTAGCTTTGTTCTGAATTTTGAAATTTCGAATTCATGTGTACGACAATCATCACCTGACAATTTTAGGCCGAAAACTTCTTTGCTCACTTCAAACTCGGAGGTCATCGCGGCTCACCTTGCGTTCAGCCAGAAAACACTATTGCTTCCATGGTGCAGGCCAAACGCGAGGGAGCCGATTTAATTGAATTCGATGTGTCATTGACCAAGGATGGTGTCGCCGTTCTTCTTCACGACGACACCCTAGATCGCACAACGAACATGAGTGGCGCAATCCGAGAACATCTCTTTAAGGATTTGGAGTCGTGCAACTGTGCCGCCAAGTTTAAGCCAGTTGGAGTAGGAAGGCAAGATCTTAGTATTTAACAAATAATGAGCTTCCTCGTTCCAGTAACGATGACAAAATCGAAAATTTACCAATGCCAACTCTTGAACAGCTGGTAGAATGGGCCAAAGAAAATCAGATGCAGATGCTTTTTGATGTCAAGGACGCTGACAACTCAGTGAGTTCTCTAAGCTTAACACTATTTTGACGACATAGCTGATCCTCACACTGGAGTATTTATTTGAAAAATACAATATTTACGATACGGGCATTGTGTGCTC
>JACCHV010000579.1:0-10175 GCA_018907245.1 Eupristina koningsbergeri
AGGATACTTTTCGACAGTCGTGACAACAGCACTTCGGTCGACTTTTTGAGGGGCTCCAGCCCCCTTTTTGTGGTCAGTATCCATTTGACCCCTCTTAAACTTTGAAAACCATAGATAGGCAGTTGCTCTAGATACAGTTCCAGATCCATGGGCTTTATTAATATTAGCTATGACCTCTTTTGTACTGCGGCTCAATCCAAACTCGAATTTTAACAGTTTTCGAATAAAGTCTCTATCTTTTTTCATTTTAAACAAAAAAGTGAAATTTTTTATAAAGCGATAGTTTGCATGATAACAAAGACTACTGCATAAAAAATCTTTCATTTAGAACAAAAAATTATTTAACTTTAATAAAATGTCTAATAATTGTCTGACAACCTAATATTATTGTTAAACTGCCAAAAATTACGACAGAGAAAAAACTTTTTAAACGTTTTAATTTTTTTATTTGCTTGATTGACACATCGCTTTAAAGTGTTCTCTACAGCATAGAGTAGTTTTTGAATTAACAATATTACCAACTTTATTCACAACTTGCAAAGTTAGAGTACCGTGTATATTTATGTTCCACAGTCTACTCACTCTGTATTTTCAAATTCACGCTTTAAGGCAAGAGTCTGTGTGTGCTCTGTTGACTCAATTAACGATAACATTTCCTGTTTTAAATTTGTTTCAGAGAAAAATAAATTCGGGAGTATTGGCTTTTCAAAAAATAAAGTGTTTATAATTAGTAAATATACTGAGAGAACTAAAAGATTTCAATTATAAAAGCAGTTTAATCACGCATAAAATTTTAAATGTCGCTCAACATAAACAAGATCGGATGGATTTATCTCCTCGGGCTTTCTGCGCTAATTTTGCTCAGTGAAACTACGATTATTTGGTCTTCAGCACTTCAATCAGAATCCTTGGGCTCGTATAATCATGCAGTTGCGAATTACCAAAACGCAGATTTAGCGACTTTAAACAAAATATTTTTTAATTTTAAAAAACCTTCAAATAGTAAGACCCACAAAGGATTTCATGGCTTCTTAGACGAAGATGTCGATCCCTGTGAAGACTTTTACAGCTTTACCTGCGGATCATTCTTAAAAGCAAATCAATTGAAGATGAAACAAACTGCTACTAACAGTGATGCGATAAACGACGATTTTCATTCATTTTACGGTAAGAACTTTTTTCAATCGTTAAACTTAATGTTTAGAATATCTGTTCACATTCAAGTCAAACTTGTCATCGTCGACAATTTCAAAGTTACTTGCGTTTCGTGATTCATGCACGGAGTTGAAGCGACCCGAAAATGAAATAAAGAATTTGCGCCAAGCCATCAAAGTACGTGTTTTACAGACGATACTTTGCTAGTTTGTATAATTCAGGATATTGGCGATTGTCCGATGTTTGCTGGAAGTGGTTGGAATTCCCGTAAATATGATCTGACTAAAGCTATCAAAAATCTATTTGTTATGTTTGGACAAAACGTTTTTTTTGGTTTTGACATATATGTGGACGATTTTTTAAAAAAACCCTCGATTATTATACCACCTTTTTTACTATTAGGCAGCTACAAACATTATTTAGGTTCTTCTGTACAAGTGACATGTAACTGTTCAATTTAAAATTTCTAAACTTTTAATTTAGACTTAAGAGAATATTTAAACGGATTGGTCGAGTATATAAATAATGACCTAAACCTCCAAATAGATAAACAACAATTGGCAAAGTCGATTGAGGCGGTGATTGCGTTTGAGACAAAAATAGCCAATGCGATTGATGCGAATCCGGACAAATTGCCTAGCTTTACCACGCAAACGTATGCTAATATGTCACGTATATTTGATCAAGTAAGTAACTTCAAACATTTTTAATGCATCAGTTTAAGCTGAAATGGTCAAAATTTTTTAAAAACAATCCAATATTCTCAGAGAAGTTCTATTCTGGTTTTAAATGGGATAATACGTTACTGGTGCATAGACATGACTTAATAGAAGCAACAAAGTAAGTTTTGGCGTGATTTGTCAAAATTAGTTTTTATGTTTAGTAACATCATCAAAAAACACGACGACAAGTCCCGTTTTGGCCCCCACTCCTCGCTCTCCGTTTGCTCTTTCCTTTGTTTTGCCGCTTTACGCCTCATCGTCTCCAGCTTACCCTCGTCGTTTTCTGCTAACCTCCTGTCCCCTCTGATACGTACATCAGACACTACCGCTACGATTTCGACGTTCTTTATGCTTTTACTTGCTTATCAAAACACTTGTGGACAGTTTATTTGATCTGTTTCCGTATCTCCCCGTAAAACTCCTGATATAGAAAAGCGAATTGGCAAATTTGAACCAAGAACTCTTAATTGCTGTAAAAAAGGTAGTAATTAATTAACGTTAAAGAATTTTAATTTTTAGACAATCAGAGAATCGGAGTTGATAAAAACTAAGGAAACAAAAGAAGAGTTAATCGAACGGTTGAATAACACACCTTTAATTATAAAAGGAATGCCCGGTTTTACAACTATAACAGATTTGGATAAAAACTTAGAAGATTTGACAATTGAGCCTAATCTTCCTTTTTCGGTGATGCTGGCTCGTGCACGGGCTTTCCAACAAAGACTACAACAAAAGCTTATTTACGGCAGTAAAGACCAAATATCTACCATTCCTCAATTTTTCAAAAGTTTTGGACAACGTGAAGACACTTATAACGCTTATGTTATTAGCCCATTTATTGTCACTCGTAAACACTTTTTGTAGACAGATTAAAATTTTGTGTTTTAGGCCTTCTGACTTTGGTGATGAAAATGCAGTTCGGAAAAAAAGCAACTTTAGGGTATGCCAGGCAATACGCTCAAGCAGGATATAGCTTAGGACACGAATTGAGTGCAAGTTTGATTCAACACTATTTAAAATTAAAGACAATTTCAGCATCATTTCGGTCCTCTTAGCTACCAACCTAACCAAAATCTTTTCGCAAACAAAACCTGGTATTCTTTTAGCATTTGCGTTTTTCCGATTTATGTGTCAAGTGTTCCTCGGCATTTTCTTTTACTGTTAGAAATGCCAAGACGGTGAAGTTTGATTGTGGGCTTCACACAGAATTCAGTCGTTCAGCAAAGCCGAGGATGTATATGCAGGCAGCAGAATAACTGGGTTATAACTTGGCTAATTGAATCGTAATTGTTGTTTTTCAGCAAGCGGTTTATTACAATTATTAAGTTGTTCACTAAGTTTTGGGACTTGTATTTAAATTTAATATTTTTTTGCCCCAAGTAGAACAATTTTTGTACAGTTATCTTTGTTGCTATATGAACTATAATTTTGTAAAAACATTTACTGTTTTGCTTAAAATGGGAAAAAAATAGAGACATTTTTTGAAGGCTGTTAAATCCTAAACATAGAATAATGGCAAAAAGTGATTGAAAATTGCGGATACTACTTTAATTATTAGTTATACAATGTTCCGGTCAAATCTTATTTTACAAAATGTTAATTTTAAATGCACGTTTTAAAACTTAGTGAACAGCCGAACAAGTAGTTATTTGCTAGTCTCTAACACTTGTTGAAGCACATGCAGAAGAAGCACAACACTGACTCTGCTATAGTTTGTTAGAAGAAAGGTTAAGCTTTAACATGCCAACAAAGTTGCAGGGAGTTACAATCAAACTATCTGTAGCAGTTAGAATCAAGTTAAAAATTACTATCCTTAGAATCAATTTAATGCTGCAAGAAATATTATTAAAATTAAAGTGACTTTTATTTGAAAAGTGTTTAAATTTAAATTTAGGATGGATTCGAAAACACAAGATGCGTTTACCAATGTATCAAAATGTTTAGTTAAAGCCTACGATTCATCTAAAAATACAGACAATCATGTACTCATAGACGGGAAGTTCCAATTAAAAGAGAGGTGTGCTGATCATTGTAGGTAGTTTAGCTTTCTTTTAATTTTTGCAAATTTAGCTGGAGTAGTACTTGCCTTCAATGCTTTCAAATCATTGATGGCTAAAACAAAAAATAAAGATATTCGCGTTATGGGCCGTAAAAAAGTATACAATCCGTTTCAATCCTTCTTTATCAGCTACGGAGTAGTGAGTTTAAACAACAATTGTGACTATATTAAGAATTTTATTTTAGGATTTTTGTTCTTATCGGCCAAAAAATCAAACAGCGGTGACAGATGAGCATCCTGATGAGCGAGCACGGGTCAATGTTGTTTTGAGAAACACACCTCAGTTTGCTGAAACTTTCAAATGCAAGCCTGGCTCAGGAATGTTTCCTGGATATGATAAGCAATGTCGTTTTTGGTAGAAATTCGTTCTTTGATTATTGTTACGTAAAGTAAAATTTATTTATATATGTGTATTTAATATAAAAAGATAGCGCTGAGTGACTATTGAAAATAATCACTGAGTCACTTAACTGCAAGTCTTCTGCTTAGGAAACTATCGGTTTTTGCAACATGCTCTCTGTTCCTTTACAGTGACTTGAGTAGCTGGCTAACGGCGGAGACGCATGGCTGAGTGTAGATCCCACTAGGCGGTTTCTCTTTACAAGTGCCTGTTGTTATTACTTTTTTGAGCCAGGAAATAAGCGTGATATGGCTCGAATTCGATTCTTTGGCAAAAGAAGCATTCTTTGAGATAGTGAATTGGAGAGCTGCGATTTGGGTTATTAACAAATAATAGATTATTTAAGATACAATTCAATTTCAATTTGTTTTCTAGCTTATTGCAGAAGAAGGTGAATTGCAAAAAAAAACAAAATAAAAACAAAAATCAGATTGGTCCACTTTGGAGCTTCCAGCTTTGCTTCCTGTTCTCGAAGGTTTGCGCTTGTTCTCATGCCTGGATCTCCCTCGTTTATGGACCGTTTGGACGCGCGGTAAGTTGGTAGTGCATCTCTGGATCATTGAGGACCTTTGTGTTGGGTGCGATCTCTACTGTTCGGCTGTTTCCTCCTGAGATTGCAGCACTCTCTGCTGGCCGACGTATACCTTTAAAGTGACACTTTCTCTGTTGGGTTTGAGTCCTACCGGGAGAGAGTTCCTCATTATGAGCTGCGGCTATTTTTGGTTGAGTTCGCTCTGGCGGTTTTGCAAGCCTGGTTGGACGTGAAGTCCACTAAGCGTGCGGCCAGAGTGCTGGGGTTGTCCTGGTTGGAGGAGGTGATATTTCTTCTGCAATGGACCGAAGGTTGGAGGACCTGCTGTGACCCAGGACGAGTGTCAAGAGTTTGAGGAATAGTAGCTAGTTACCGACAGTGTAGCTCCCTCCCCGGAGCTCGTCTCATTTTTTCTTATCGAGCGCGATCATTTGCTAGCGTTGCCTTAGGCGGTCCAGAGGTCGCTTCTCCGAGAGAATTCCGTTCAGCACTTTCTGGGACCACCGTTCAGCCTGATTTTCACTTACCAACTTGCGGGCAAGTTTTCATTTGCTTGCTCTAAATGAATTAACGACATTTTCGAGGCCGGTTTGCCTTTGAATCCATTTGATGGAACGGTAATCGCATAGTATGATTCTGAGCATACGGCGCTCGATAGCTCGCTGACACCGCGCAAGTCGCACCTCCGTAGTTTTTATGAGAGCCCACGTTTCGCAAGCGTACAATAGTACTAGCCGAGTACACTGCTTGAAGTAGCGGCTTTTGAGCTTGATGGATACACGTACGTTTGTAAGCAGTTGCTTGGCTTTACCAAACGCTGCCCATACGGCACTAATCCTCCTGTCAAGTTCACGGTTATGATCTCTCAGCATTTGAATCAGTTGTTCTAGGTAACAGAGGCTTACCACTTTTTCTACTGTTTTTCTGCTCGGCACTATCTCTTTATCAGCAAGTTGGTTCGCTATTCAACTTGTCTTCTCTACATCGATCTCTAGCTCTACCTTTTTGCACTCATCGGCAACCAGGTTCAGCATCTCTTGTAGCTTTTCCTGATTGGTCGAGCACAGCACGATGTCATCAGCGTAGGCAAGCAGTTTTAACCTATCCTGGTTTACGAGGAACTATTGGTTCTTCCAGTCGATACGGTTGAGGGCCGTCTGAAGAGTGAGGATGAATAGGAGGGAGAGAGAGAGTCTCCTTGTCTGACGCTTCTTTGTATCTCGAAATGGACTGGCTTGTTCGCCACATCACCGATGCTGTTCCTGCAGCATAGAGAAGTTGAACTATTCAGATCGTGTCGACGTTGATTCCAACCACACCCAGGGCTTCCCAGATAGCTTCGAACTGAATGGTGTCGAAAGCTTTTTGGAAGTCTGCAAATGTCATGAGGAGTGGCCAGTTCCATTCTCAGCACTTTTTGACTAGCAGGTTGACAGACATGATATGGTCTACTGTCGAGAAAGTACGCCGGAAGTCGGCTTGTTCTACGAGAAACCAATCTTGCACGCTGTCGGTAATTCTTTTATTCAGCGCGCGAGATGGGTCGATAATTGCTGATCACTGCCGAGTCGCTTTTTTTTATATACTAAGATATTGTTGGCATGGACTAGAGAAGACGAGAAGTGATTCCGCCTGAACATGAGGTTAAGTTGGCCGGCGAGTTGTTCAGAGATCATGGTACACATACTTTGATGACTTCTGAAGGAATCTCGTCAACGCTGGGTATCTTACTCCCTTGATGCGCGCGCATGCAAGCTGTAGTTCTTCTGCTGTTATCGGTTAGGCTGTAACCTGCAAGCAGCTTGCCACGAGCTTTACGTTTTGCGAGCTATATAGTTTGTTGAAGAACTTGCCTACCGTTTACATTGCATCGTCTGTGGTTTGTCCGACACTACCGTCGCTGCATCTCATTTGTACCAGGTGCCGTCTATCCTGCAAGAATTCTGCACGTTCCCGCTTCAGCCGGTTGGTTCTGATCCCTTTTTCTAAGGCATCCACGTAGTGGCATTGGATGCCCTCTTTGAGCGACCAGCAACTGCCTTACAACTATCCGCTCTGTACTTTTAATTCACGCTTTGAAGCAAGAAAGTCTGTTTGTGCTCTGTTGACTCAATTAACGATAATGTTTTTTATTTAAAATTTGTTTCGGAGAAAAATGAATTCGGGAGTATTGGTTTTTCAAAAAATAAAGTGTTTACAATTAGTAAATATACTGAGAACTAAAAGATTTCAATTATAAAAGCAGTTTAATCACGCATAAAATTTTAAATGTCGCTTAAAATGAACAAGATCGGAAGGATTAATCTCATCGGGCTTTCTGCGCTAATTTTGCTCAGTGAAACTACGATTATTTGGTCTTCAGCGCTTCAATCAGAATCTTTGGGCTTGTATGATCATGCAGTTGTGAATTACCAAAACGTAGATTTAGCGACTTTAAAATTAAAAAAAATAGTTTTTAAGAAAATATCTTCAAATAGTAAGGCCTACAAAAAATTTCTTGATTTCGTAGACGAAAACGTTGATCCCTGTGAAGACTTTTACAGCTTTACCTGCGGAGCGTTTATAAAAGCAAATCAATTTAAGTCCGTCCCAATTCAAACTTACAGTGATGCGATGAGCAACAATTTTAATTCATTTTACGGTAAGAACTTTTTTCAATCGTTAAACTTAATGTTTAGAATATCTGTTCACGTTGAATTCAAACTTGTCATCGTCGACAATTTCAAAGTTACTTGCGTTTCGTGATTCATGCACGGAGTTGAAACGACCCGAAAATGAAATAAAGAATTTGCGCCAAGCCATCAAAGTACGTGTTTTACAGACGATACTTTGCTAGTTTGTATAATTCAGGATATTGGCGATTGTCCGATGTTTGCTGGAAGTGGTTGGAATTCTCGTAAATATGATCTGACTAAAGCTATCAAAAATCTATTAGTTATGTTTGGACAGAACGTTTTTTTTAGTTTTGACGTATTTTCGAGCAGTTTTAATAACAAACCCTCGATTAATAGACCATCTTTTTTACTATTAGACAGCTACGAACATTATTTAGGTTCTTCTGTACAAGTGACATGTAACTGTTCAATTTAAAATTTCTAAACTTTTAATTTAGACTTAAGAGAATATTTAAACGGATTGGTCCAGTATATAAATAATGACCTAAACCTCCGAATAAATAAACAACAATTGGCAAAGTCGATTGAGGCGGTGATTGCGTTTGAGACAAAAATAGCCAATGCGATTGATGCGAATCCGGAAAAATCGTCTAGCTTTACCATGCAAACGTATGCTGAATTTTCACTTATATCTGATCATGTAAGTAACTTCAAACATTTTTAATGCCTCAGTTTAAGTTTGACTGGCCAAAATTTTTTAAAAACAATCCAATATTCCCAAAAGAGTTCTATTCTGGTTTTAAATGGGATAATACGTTACTGGTGGAAAGACCTGACTTAATAGAAGCAACAAAGTAAGTTTTGGCGTGATTTGTCAAAATTAGTTTTTATGTTTAGTAACATCATCAAAAACACCGACAAGTCTGTTCTGGCCAACTATCTCGCTATACGTTTGATTAGTTCATTTGTGCCAGCTTTAAGCCCTAAGTATAACACTTTAAAATCGTCGTTTTATGCTAAACGAAATGTCTATTTCAATATGTTCTATCAGAACACAGCTACTGATCGACGTTATTTATGCTATTTCATGATCAAATCTTATTTGGCAGTTATTTATGATTATATGTACACATCTAAAAGTATAAGTTCTAGTGTGGAAAAGCAATTAACAAAGTTGTACCGGGTACTCTTAATTGCTGCAAGAAAGGTAGTAATTAATTAACGTTAAAGAATTTTAATTTTTAGACAATCAGAGAATCGGAGTTGATAAAAACTAAGGAAACAAAAGAAGAGTTAATCGAACGATTGAATAACACACTTTTTGTTTTAAAAGGAATGCCCGGTTTTACAACTATAAGAGATTTGGATAAAAACTTAGAAGATTTGAAAATTGAGCCTAATCTTCCTTTTTCGGTGATGCTGGCTCGTGCACGGGCTTTCCAACAAAGACTACAACAAAAGCTTATTTACAGTAACACTAACCAAACATTTTTAATTCATGGATTTTTCCAACGTTTTAATCAACGTGCGGACACTTATAACGCTTATGCTTTTACGTCATTTGTTCTCTCCCGTAAACACTTTTTGTAGACAGATTAAAATTTTGTGCTTTAGGTTTTATGCCTCTACTGATTAAAATGGAATTAGGAGAAAACGCTACTTTAGGGTATGCCATGCAATACGCTCGAGCAGGATATACCATAGGACACGAATTGAGTGTAAGTTTGATCCGACACTATTTAAAATTTAAGGCAATTTCAGCACCATTTCGGTCTCTTAGCTACCAACCTAACCAAAATCTTTTCGCAAACAAAACCTGGTATTCTTTTAGCATTTGCGTTTTTCCGATTTATGTGTCAAGTGTTCCTCGGCATTTTCTTTTACTGTTAGAAATGCCAAGACGGTGAAGTTTGATTGTGGGCTTCACACAGAATTCAGTCGTTCAGCAAAGCCGAGGATGTATATGCAGGCAGCAGAATAACTGGGTTATAACTTGGCTAATTGAATCGTAATTGTTGTTTTTCAGCAAGCGGTTTATTACAATTATTAAGTTGTTCACTAAGTTTTGGGACTTGTATTTAAATTTAATATTTTTTTGCCCCAAGTAGAACAATTTTTGTACAGTTATCTTTGTTGCTATATGAACTATAATTTTGTAAAAACATTTACTGTTTTGCTTAAAATGGGAAAAAAATAGAGACATTTTTTGAAGGCTGTTAAATCCTAAACATAGAATAATGGCAAAAAGTGATTGAAAATTGCGGATACTACTTTAATTATTAGTTATACAATGTTCCGGTCAAATCTTATTTTACAAAATGTTAATTTTAAATGCACGTTTTAAAACTTAGTGAACAGCCGAACAAGTAGTTATTTGCTAGTCTCTAACACTTGTTGAAGCACATGCAGAAGAAGCACAACACTGACTCTGCTATAGTTTGTTAGAAGAAAGGTTAAGCTTTAACATGCCAACAAAGTTGCAGGGAGTTACAATCAAACTATCTGTAGCAGTTAGAATCAAGTTAAAAATTACTATCCTTAGAATCAATTTAATGCTGCAAGAAATATTATTAAAATTAAAGTGACTTTTATTTGAAAAGTGTTTAAATTTAAATTTAGGATGGATTCGAAAACACAAGATGCGTTTACCAATGTATCAAAATGTTTAGTTAAAGCCTACGATTCATCTAAA
>JACCHV010000580.1:0-12825 GCA_018907245.1 Eupristina koningsbergeri
TTAAATGATTTTCTGCAAAGCTAGTACCCAAGGAAAACAACTCACTTGGTTTAGTACAAGAAAATTAAAATGAATTTCTGCAATGCTAGTACCCAAGGAAAACAACTCACTTGGGTATGTACAAGAAAATTAATAGGTTTTTCTGCAAAGCTAGTACCCAAGGAAAAGAACTCACTTGGTTTAGTACAAGAATATTAAAATGATTTTCTGCAAAGCTTGTACCCAAGGAAAACAACTCACTTGGGTATGTACATGAAAATTTAAATGATTTTCTGCAAAGCTTGTACCCGGGGAAAACAACTCACTTGGATTGGTACATAACTATTAAACGGTTTTTTTGCAAAGCTTGTAACCAAGGAAAACAACTCACTTGGGTATGTACATGAAAATTTAAATGATTTTCTGCAAAGCTTGTACCCGGGAAAACAACTCACTTGGATTGGTACATAACTATTAAAATGATTTTTCTGCAAAGCTTGTACCCAAGGAAAACAACTCACTTGGGTATGTACATGAAAATTTAAATGATTTTCTGCAAAGCTTGTACCCGGGAAAACAACTCACTTGGATTGGTACATAACTATTAAACGATTTTTTTGCAAAGCTTGTACCCAAGGAAAACAACTCACTTGGGTATGTACAAAAAATTTAAATGATTTTTCTGCAAAGCTAGTACCCAAGGCAAACAACTCACTTGGGTTTGTACAAGAAAATGAAAAGATTTTTCTGCAAAGCTAGTACCCAAGGCAAACAACTCATTGGGTTTGTACAAGAAAATTAAAAGGTTTTTCTGCAAAGCTAGTACCCAAGGCAAACAACTCAATTGTGTTTGTACAAGAAAATGAAAAGATTTTTCTGCAAAGCTAGTACCCAAGGCAAACAACTCACTTGGGTTTGTACAAGAAAATGAAAAGATTTTTCTGCAAAGCTAGTACCCAAGGAAAACAACTCACTTGGGTTTGTACAAGAAAATTAAAAGATTTTTCTGCAAAGCTAGTACCCAAGGAAAAGTACTAACTTGGTTTAGTACAAGAATATTAAAATGATTTCCTGCAAAGCTTGTATCCGACCAAAATAACTCACTTCGGTTGGTACATGAATATTGAAAGGTTTTTTTGCAAACATACTACCCTAGGAAAACAACTCATTTGGGTATGTAGAAAAAAATTAAAAGGTTTTTCTGCAAAGCTAGTACCCAAGGAAAACAACTCACTTGGTTTAGTACAAGAAAATTTAAATGATTTTCTTCAAAGCTTGTATCCGACCAAAATAACTCACTTCGGTTGGTACATGACTATTAAACGGTTTTTTTGCAAAACTTGTACCCGGGGAAAACAACTCACTTGGGTATGTACAAGAAAATTTATATGATTTTCTGCAAAGCTTGTACCCAAGGAAAACAACACACTTGGTTTAGTACAAGAAAATTTAAATGAATTTCTGCAATGCTAGTACCCAAGGAAAACAACTCACTTGGGTATGTACATGAAAATTAAAAGATTTTTCTGCAAAACTAGTACCCAAGGAAAACAACTCACTTGGGTTAGTACAAGAAAATTTAAATGATTTTCTCCAAAGCTTGTATCCGACCAAAATAACTCACTTGGGTTTGTACAAAAAAATTTAAATGATTTTCTGCAATGATAGTACCCAAGGAAAACTAATCATTTGGGTTTGTACAAGAAAATTAAAAGGTTTTTCTGCAAAGCTAGTACCCAAGGAAAACAACTCACTTGGGTTTGTACAAGAACATTAGAAGGTTTTTCTGCAAAGCTAGTGCCCAAGAATAACAGCTCACTTTGGTTTGTACAAGAAAATTAAAAGATTTTTCTGCAAAGCTTGTACCCAAGAATTTCAGCTTACTTTGGTTTGTACAAGAAAATTAAAAGATTTTTCTGCAAAGCTTGTACCCAAGAATAACAGCTTACTTGGGATTGTATAAGAAAATTTAAATGATTTTCTGCAAAGCCTGTATCCGACCAAAATAACTCACTTGGTTTAGTACAAGAAAATTTAAATGATTTTCTGCAAAGCTATACCCAAGGAAAACAACAGGCATGGGTTAGTACAAGAATATTAAAAGGTTTTTCTGCAAAGTTAGTACCCAAGGAAAACAACACACTTGGTCTAGTACAAGTAAATTAAAAGGTTTTTCTGCTAAGCTAGTACCGAAGGAAAACAACTCTCTTGGTTTAGTACAAGGAAATTTAAATGATTTACTGCAAACCTTGTATCCGTCCAAAATAACTCACTTCGGTTGGTACATGACTATTAAACGGTTTTTTTTCAAAGATTGTACCCAAGGAAAATAACTCACTTGGGTATGTACATGAAAATTTAAATGATTTTCTGCAAAGCATATACCCAAGAAAAACATATCACTTGGGTTAGTACAAGAAAATTTAAATGATTTTCTACAAAGCTAGTACCCAAGGAAAACAACACACTTGGTTTAGTACAAGAAAATTAAAAGGTACTTCTGCAAAGTTAGTACCCAAGGAAAACAACTCACTTGGTTTAGTACAAGAAAATTTAAATGATTTTCTGCAAAGCTTGTATCCGACCAAAATAACTCACTTCGGTTGGTACATGACTATTAAACGGTTTTTTTGGAAAACTTATACCCAAGGAAAACAGCTCACTTGGGTTTGTACAAGAAAATGAAAAGACTTTTCTGCAAAGCTAGTACCCAAGGCAAACAACTCACTTGGGTTTGTACAAGAAAATTAAAAGATTTTTCTGCAAAGATAGTACCCAAGGAAAAGTACTAACTTGGTTTAGTACAAGCATATTAAAATGATTTCCTGCAAAGCTTGTATCCGACCAAAATAACTCACTTCGGTTTGTACAAGGAAATTGAAAGGTTTTTTTGCAAATATAGTAGCCAAGGAAAACAACTCATTTGGGTATGTAGAAGAAAATTAAAAGGTTTTTCTGGAAAGCTGGTACCCAAGGAAAACAACTCACTTGGTTCAGTACAAGAAAATTTAAATGATTTTCTGCAAAGCTTGTATCCGACCAAAATAACTCACTTCGGTTGGTACATGAATATTAAACGGTTTATTTGCAAAGCATGTACCCAAGGAAAACAACTCACTTCGGTTGGTACATGAATATTAAACGGTTTATTTGCAAACCTAGTACCCAAGGAAAACAACTCACTTGGGTTTGTACAAGAAAATTAAAAGATTTTTCTGCAAAGCTAGTACCCAAGGAAAAGTACTAACTTGGTTTAGTACAGGAATATTAAAATGATTTCCTGCAAAGCTTGTATCCGACCAAAATAACTCACTTCGGTTTCTACAAGAAAATTAAAAGATTTCTCTGCAAATCTAGTACCCAAGGAAAACAACTCATTTGGGTATGTAGAAGAAAATTAAAAGGTTTTTCTGCAAAGCTAGTACCCAAGAAAAACAACTCACTTGGTTTAGTACAAGAAAATTTAAATGATTTTCTGCAAAGCTTGTATCCGACCAAAATAACTCACTTCGGTTGGTACATGACTATTAAACGGTTTTTTTGCAAAACTTGTACCCGGGGAAAACAACTCACTTGGGTATGTACAAGAAAATTTATTTGATTTTCTGCAAAGCTTGTACCCAAGGAAAACAACACACTTGGTTTAGTACAAGAAAATTTAAATGATTTTCTGCAAAGCTTGTATCCGACCAAAATAACTCACTTCGGTTGGTACATGACTATTAAACGGTTTTTTTGCAAAACTTGTACCCGGGGAAAACAACTCACTTGGGTATGTACAAGAAAATTTAATTGATTTTCTGCAAAGCTTGTACCCAAGGAAAACAACTCACTTGGGTATGTACATGAAAATTTAAATGATTTTCTGCAAAGCTTGTACCCGGGGAAAACAACTCACTTGGATTGGTACATAACTATTAAACGGTTTTTTTGCAATGCTTGTACCCAAGGAAAACAACTCACTTGGGTATGTACATGAAAATTTAAATGATTTTCTGCAAAGCATATACCCAAGAAAAACATATCACTTGGGTTAGTACAAGAAAATTTAAATGATTTTCTACAAAGCTAGTACCCAAGGAAAACAACACACTTGGTTTAATACAAGAAAATTTAAATGATTTTCTGCAAAGCTTGTATCCGCCCAAAATAACTCACTTCGGTTGGTACATGAATATTAAACGGTTTATTTGCAAACCTAGTACCCAAGGAAAACAACTCACTTGGGTTTGTACAAGAAAATTAAAAGATTTTTCTGCAAAGCTAGTACCCAAGGAAAAGTACTAACTTGGTTTAGTACAGGAATATTAAAATGATTTCCTGCAAAGCTTGTATCCGACCAAAATAACTCACTTCGGTTTCTACAAGAAAATTAAAAGATTTCTCTGCAAATCTAGTACCCAAGGAAAACAACTCATTTGGGTATGTAGAAGAAAATTAAAAGGTTTTTCTGCAAAGCTAGTACCCAAGAAAAACAACTCACTTGGTTTAGTACAAGAAAATTTAAATGATTTTCTGCAAAGCTTGTATCCGACCAAAATAACTCACTTCGGTTGGTACATGACTATTAAACGGTTTTTTTGCAAAGCTTGTACCCAAGGAAAACAACTCACTTGGGTATGTACATGAAAATTTAAATGATTTTCTGCAAAGCATATACCCAAGAAAAACATATCACTTGGGTTAGTACAAGAAAATTTAAATGATTTTCTACAAAGCTAGTACCCAAGGAAAACAACACACTTGGTTTAGTACAGGAATATTAAAATGATTTCCTGCAAAGCTTGTATCCGACCAAAATAACTCACTTCGGTTTGTACAAGGAAATTGAAAGGTTTTTTTGCAAATATAGTAGCCAAGGAAAACAACTCATTTGGGTATGTAGAAGAAAATTAACAGGTTTTTCTGGAAAGCTAGTACCCAAGGAAAACAACTCACTTGGTTCAGTACTAGAAAATTTAAATGATTTTCTGCAAAGCTTGTATCCGCCCAAAATAACTCACTTCGGTTGGTACATGAATATTAAACGGTTTATTTGCAAACCTAGTACCCAAGGAAAACAACTCACTTGGGTTTGTACAAGAAAATTAAAAGATTTTTCTGCAAAGCTAGTACCCAAGGAAAAGTACTAACTTGGTTTAGTACAGGAATATTAAAATGATTTCCTGCAAAGCTTGTATCCGACCAAAATAACTCACTTCGGTTTCTACAAGAAAATTAAAAGATTTCTCTGCAAATCTAGTACCCAAGGAAAACAACTCATTTGGGTATGTAGAAGAAAATTAAAAGGTTTTTCTGCAAAGCTAGTACCCAAGAAAAACAACTCACTTGGTTTAGTACAAGAAAATTTAAATGATTTTCTGCAAAGCTTGTATCCGACCAAAATAACTCACTTCGGTTGGTACATGACTATTAAACGGTTTTTTTGCAAAACTTGTACCCGGGGAAAACAACTCACTTGGGTATGTACAAGAAAATTTATTTGATTTTCTGCAAAGCTTGTACCCAAGGAAAACAACACACTTGGTTTAGTACAAGAAAATTTAAATGAATTTCTGCAATGCTAGTACCCCAGGAAAACAACTCACTTGGGTATGTATATGAAAATTAAAAGGTTTTTCTGCAAAACTAGTACCCAAGGAAAACAACTCACTTGGGTTAGTACAAGAAAATTTAAATGATTTTCTCCAAAGCTTGTATCCGACCAAAATAACTCACTTGGTTTAGTACAAGAAAATTTAAATGATTTTCTGCAAAGCTATACCCAAGGAAAACAACAGGCATGGGTTAGTAGAAGAAAATTAAAAGGTTTTTCTGCAAAGCTAGTACCCAAGGAAAACAACACACTTGGTCTAGTACAAGTAAATTAAAAGGTTTTTCTGCTAAGCTAGTACCCAAGGAAAACAACTCACTTGGTTTAGTACAAGGAAATTTAAATGATTTTCTGCAAACCTTGTATCCGTCCAAAATAACTCACTTGGGTTTGTACAAGAAAATTGAAAGGTTTTTTTGCAAATATAGTACCCAAGGAAAACAACTCATTTGGGTATGTAGAAGAAAATTAAAAGGTTTTTCTGCAAAGTTAGTACCCAAGGAAAACAACTCACTTGGTTCAGTACAAGAAATTTTAATGATTTTCTGCAAAGCTTGTATCCGACCAAAATAGCTCACTTCGGTTGGTACATGACTATTAAACGGTTTTTTTTCAAAGATTGTACGCAAGGAAAACAACTCACTTGGGTATGTACATGAAAATTTAAATGATTTTTTGCAAAGCTTGTACCCAAGGAAAACAACTCACTTGGGTATGTACATGAAAATTTAAATGATTTTCTGCAAAGCTTATACCCAAGAAAAACAATTCACTTGGGTTAGTACAAGAAAATTTAAATGATTTTCTACAAAGCTAGTACCCAAGGAAAACTACACACTTGGTTTAGTACAAGAAAATTAAAAGGTACTTCTGCAAAGCTAGTACCCAAGGAAAACAACTCACTTGGGTATGTACATGAAAATTTAAATGATTTTTTGCAAAGCTCGTACCCAAGGAAAACAAATCACTTGGGTTAGTACAAGAAAATTTAAATGATTTTCTCCAAAGCTTGTATCCGACCAAAATAACTCACTTGGGTTTGTACAAGAAAATTGAAAGGTTTTTTTGCAAATATAGTACCCAAGGAAAACAACTCATTTGGGTATGTAGAAGAAAATTAAAAGGTTTTTCTGCAAAGTTAGTACCCAAGGAAAACAACTCACTTGGTTCAGTACAAGAAATTTTAATGATTTTCTGCAAAGCTTGTATCCGACCAAAATAGCTCACTTCGGTTGGTACATGACTATTAAACGGTTTTTTTTCAAAGATTGTACGCAAGGAAAACAACTCACTTGGGTATGTACATGAAAATTTAAATGATTTTTTGCAAAGCTTGTACCCAAGGAAAACAACTCACTTGGGTATGTACATGAAAATTTAAATGATTTTCTGCAAAGCTTATACCCAAGAAAAACAATTCACTTGGGTTAGTACAAGAAAATTTAAATGATTTTCTACAAAGCTAGTACCCAAGGAAAACAACACACTTGGTTTAGTACAAGAAAATTAAAAGGTACTTCTGCAAAGCTAGTACCCAAGGAAAACAACTCACTTGGGTTAGTACAAGAAAATTTAAATGATTTTCTCCAAAGCTTGTATCCGACCAAAATAACTCACTTGGGTTTGTACAAGAAAATTGAAAGGTTTTTTTGCAAATATAGTACCCAAGGAAAACAACTCATTTGGGTATGTAGAAGAAAATTAAAAGGTTTTTCTGCAAAGTTAGTACCCAAGGAAAACAACTCACTTGGTTCAGTACAAGAAATTTTAATGATTTTCTGCAAAGCTTGTATCCGACCAAAATAGCTCACTTCGGTTGGTACATGACTATTAAACGGTTTTTTTGCAAAACTTGTACCCGGGGAAAACAACTCACTTGGGTATGTACAAGAAAATTTAAATGATTTTCTGCAAAGCTAGTACCCAAGGAAAACTACACAATTGGGTATGTACAAAAATTAAAAGGTTTTTCTGCAAAGCTAGTACCCAAGGAAAATAACTCACTTGGTTTAGTACAAGAAAATTTAAATGATTTTCTGCAAAGCTTGTACCCAAGGAAAACAACACACTTGGTTTAGTACAAGAAAATTTAAATGAATTTCTGCAATGCTAGTACCCAAGGAAAACAACTCACTTGGGTATGTACAAGAAAATTAAAAGGTTTTTCTGCAAAGCTAGTACCCAAGGAAAACAACTCACTTGGGTTAGTACAAGAAAATTTAAATGATTTTCTCCAAAGCTTGAATCCGACCAAAATAACTCACTTGGGTTTGTACAAGAAAATTGAAAGGTTTTTTTGCAATGATAGTACCCAAGGAAAACTACTCATTTGGGTTTGTACAAGAAAATTAAAAGGTTTTTCTGCAAAGCTAGTACCCAAGGAAAACAACTCACTTGGGTTTGTACAAGAACATTAGAAGATTTTTCTGCAAAGCTAGTGCCCATGAATAACAGCTCACTTTGGTTTGTACAAGAAAATTAAAAGATTTTTCTGCAAAGATTGTACCCAAGAATAACAGCTTACTTGGGATTGTATAAGAAAATTTAAATGATTTTCTGCAAAGCCTGTATCCGACCAAAATAACTCACTTGGTTTAGTACAAGAAAATTTAAATGATTTTCTGCAAAGCTAGTACCCCAGGAAAACAACTCACTTGGTTTGTACAAGAAAATTAAAAGATTTTTCTGCAAAGCTATTACCCAAGGAAAACAACTCACTTGGGTTTGTACAAGAAAATTAAAAGATTTTTCTGCAAAGCTAGTGCCCAAGAATAACAGCTCACTTTGGTTTGTACAAGAAAATTAAAAGATTTTTCTGCAAAGCTATTACCCAAGGAAAACAACTCACTTGGGTTTGTACAAGAAAATTAAAAGATTTTTCTGCAAAGCTAGTGCCCAAGAATAACAGCTCACTTTGGTTTGTACAAGAAAATTAAAAGATTTTTCTGCAAAGCTATTACCCAAGGAAAACAACTCACTTGGGTATGTACATGAAAATTAAAAGGTTTTTCTGCAAAACTAGTACCCAAGGAAAACAACTCACTTGGGTTAGTACAAGAAAATTTAAATGATTTTCTCCAAAGCTTGTATCCGACCAAAAAAACTCACGTGGGTTTGTACAAAAAAATTTAAATGATTTTCTGCAATGATAGTACCCAAGGAAAACTACTCATTTGGGTTTGTACAAGAACATTAGAAGGTTTTTCTGCAAAGCTAGTGCCCAAGAATAACAGCTCACTTTGGTTTGTACAAGAAAATTAAAAGATTTTTCTGCAAAGCTTGTACCCAAGACAAACAGGTTACTTTGGTTTGTACAAGAAAGTTAAAAGATTTTTCTGCAAAGCTTGTACCCAAGAATAACAGCTTACTTGGGATTGTATAAGAAAATTTAAATGATTTTCTGCAAAGCTTGTATCCGACCAAAATAACTCACTTGGTTTAGTACAAGAAAATTTAAATGATTTTCTGCAAAGCTAGTACCCAAGGAAAACAACTCACTTGGGTTTGTACAAGAAAATTAAAAGGTTTTTCTGCAAAGCTATTACCCAAGGCAAACAACTCACTTGGGTTTGTACAAGAAAATGAAAAGATTTTTCTGAAAAGCTAGTACCCAAGGAAAACAACTCACTTGGTTTAATACAAGAAAATTTAAATGATTTTCTGCAAAGCTAGTACCCAAGGAAAACAACTCACTTGGGTTTGTACAAGAAAATTAAAAGATTTTTCTGCAAAGCTAGTACCCAAGGAAAACAACTCACTTGAGTTTGTACAAGAAAATTAAAAGATTTTTCTGCAAAGCTAGTACCCAAGGAAAACAACTCACTTAGGTTGGTACATGAATATTAAACGGTTTATTTGCAAAGCTTGTACCGAAGGAAAACAGCTCACTTGGGTTTGTACAAGAAAATTAAAAGGTTTTTCTGCAAAGCTAGTACCCAAGGAAAACAACTCACTTGGTTTAGTACAAGAAAATTTAAATGATTTTCTGCAAAGCTAGTACCCAAGGAAAACAACTCACTTGGTTTGTACAAGAAAATTAAAAGATTTTTCTGCAAAGCTAGTACCCAAGGAAAACAACTCACTTAGGTTGGTACATGAATATTAAACGGTTTATTTGCAAAGCTTGTACCGAAGGAAAACAGCTCACTTGGGTTTGTACAAGAAAATTAAAAGGTTTTTCTGCAAAGCTAGTACCCAAGGAAAAGAACTCACTTGGTTTAATACAAGAATATTAAAATGATTTTCTGCAAAGCTTGTATCCGACCAAAATAACTCACTTCGGTTGGTACATGAATATTAAACGGTTTATTTGCATAGCTTGTACCCAAGGAAAACAGCACACTTGGGTTTGTACAAGAAAATTAAAAGGTTTTTCTGCAAAGATAGTACCCAAGGCAAACAACTCACTTGGGTTTGTACAAGAATATGAAAAGATTTTTCTGAAAAGCTTGTACCCAAGGAAAACAACTCACTTGGTTTAATACAAGAAAATTTAAATGATTTTCTGCAAAGCTAGTACCCAAGGAAAACAACTCACTTGTGTTTGTACAAGAAAATTAAAAGATTTTTCTGCAAAGCTAGTACCCAAGGAAAACAACTCACTTGAGTTTGTACAAGAAAATTAAAAGATTTTTCTGCAAAGCTAGTACCCAAGGAAAACAACTCACTTAGGTTGGTACATGAATATTAAACGGTTTATTTGCAAAGCTTGTACCGAAGGAAAACAGCTCACTTGGGTACAAGAAAATTCAAATGATTTTCTGCAAAGCTTGTACCGAAAAAAACTCACTTGGGTTAGTACAAGAAAATTAAAAGGTTTTTCTGCAAAGCTAGTACCCAAGGCAAACAACTCACTTGGGTTTGTACAAGAAAATTTAAATGATTTTCTGCAAAGCTTGTACCCAAAATAACTCAACATGAATATTAAAGGGTTTTTCTGCAAAGCTTGTACCCAAGGAAAACAACTCACTTGGGTTGTACAAGAAAATTAAATGATTTTCTGCAAAGCTTGTATCCGATCAAAATAACTCACTTGGGTTAGTACAAGAAAATTCAAATGATTTTCTGCAAAGCTTGTATCCGACCAAAATAACTCACTTCGGTTGGTACATGAATATTAAAGGTTTTTTTGCAAACTTGTACCCAAGGAAAACAACTCATTTGGGTATGTAGAAGAAAATTAAAAGGTTTTTCTGCAAAGCTAGTACCCAAGGATAACAACTCACTTGGTTTAGTACAAGAAAATTTAAATGATTTTCTGCAAAGCTTGTATCCGACCAAAATAACTCACTTCGGTTGGTACATGAATATTAAACGGTTTATTTGCAAAGCTTGTACCCAAGGAAAACAGCTCACTTGGGTTTGTACAAGAAAATTAAAAGGTTTTTCTGCAAAGCTATTACCCAAGGCAATCAACTCACTTGGGTTTGTACAAGAAAATGAAAAGATTTTTCTGAAAAGCTAGTACCCAAAGAAAACAACTCACTTGGGTTTGTACAAGAAAATTAAAAGATTTTTCTGCAAAGCTAGTACCCAAGGAAAACAACTCACTTGGTTTAGTACAAGAAAATTTAAATGATTTTCTGCAAAGCTTGTATCCGACCAAAATAACTCACTTCGGTTGGTACATGAATATTAAACGGTTTATTTGCTAAGCTTGTACCCAAGGAAAACAGCTCACTTGGGTTTGTACAAGAAAATTAAAAGGTTTTTCTGCAAAGCTAGTACCCAAGGAAAACAACTCACTTGGTTTAGTACAAGAAAATTTAAATGATTTTCTGCAAAGCTTGTATCCGACAAAAATAACTCACTTCGGTTGGTACATGACTATTAAACGGTTTTTTTGCAAAACTTTTACCCGGGGAAAACATCTCACTTGGGTATGTCACAAGAAAATTTAAATGATTTTCTGCAAACCTTGTACCCAAGGAAAACAACACACTTGGTTTAGTACAAGAAAATTTAAATGAATTTCTGCAATGCTAGTACCCAAGGAAAACAACTCACTTGGGTATGTACAAGAACATCAGAAGGTTTTTCTGCAAAGCTAGTGCCCAAGAATAACAGCTCACTTTGGATTGTACAAGAAAATTAAAAGATTTTTCTGCAAAGCTTGTACCCAAGAATAACAGCTTACTTGGGATTGTATAAGAAAATTTAAATGATTTTCTGCAAAGCTAATACCAAAGGATACAACTCACTTGGTTTAGTACAAGAAAATTCAAATGATTTTCTGCAAAGCTTGTATCCGACCTAAATAACTCACTTGGGTTAGTACAAGAAAATTAAAAGGTTTTTCTGCAAAGCTAGTACCCAAGGAAAACAACTCACTTGGTTGAGTACAAGAAAATTTAAATGATTTTCTACAAAGCTTGTACCCAAGAAAAACAAATCACTTGGGTTAGTACAAGAAAACTTAAATGATTTTCTGACAAGCTTGTACCCAAGAATAACAACTCACTTGCGTATGTACAAGAAAATTTAAATGATTTTCTGCAAAGCTTGTACCCAAGAAAAACAACTCACTTGGGATACTACAAGAAAATTTAAATGATTTTCTGCAAAGCTTGTATCCGACCAAAATAACTCACTTCGGTCGGTACATGAATATTAATCGGTTTTTTTGCAATGCTTGTACCCAAGGAAACAACTCACTTGGGTATGTGCAAGAAAATTTAAATGATTTTCTGCAATGCTTGTACCCAAGAAAAACAACTCACTTGGGTTAGTACAAGAAAATTAAAACGCTTTTCTGCAAACCTAGTACCCAATGAAAACAACTCACTTGGTTTAGTACAAGAAAATTTAAATGATTTTATCCAAAGCTTGTACCCAAGAAAAACAACTCACTTGGGTTAGTACAAGAAAATTTAAATGATTTTCTGACAAGCTTGTACCCAAGAATAACAACTCACTTGAGTATGTACAAGAGAATGAAAAGATTTTTCTGCAAATCTTGTACACAAGAAAAACAACTCACTTGGGTTAGTACAAGAAAATTTAAATGATTTTCTGCAAAGCTTGTATCCGACCAAAATAACTCACTTCGGTTGGTACAAGAAAATTAAAAGATTTTTCTGCAAAGCTAGTACCCAAGGAAAACAACTCACTTGGTTTAGTACAAGAAAATTAAAAGGTTTTTCTGCAAAGCTAGTACCCAAGGCAAACAACTCACTTGGGTTTGTACAAGAAAATTAAAAGGTTTTTCTGCAAAGGTAGTACCCAAGGAAAAGTACTAACTTGGTTTAGTACAA
>JACCHV010000582.1:0-14857 GCA_018907245.1 Eupristina koningsbergeri
GATTCAGCGGCACTGCTTGCTTAGTCGCTTACTTCCACGTGGGCCCACCGAGCACACCTAAGTTCAAGCCTTACTGCGCAGTTTGCTTTCTCCAAGCAAACGCCGCTATTTTTTAAGCCAGCACATTGCTCACTTGGTGTGATTAAAGCTATGACAACAAAAGTGGGTGCAAAAAATTTGAAAATTTCTTGCTTTTATTGCACCCGAAAAATTAATCCGGCTTGTGATTCCTTTTTGATTTTACTTTCTTGTTAATATTGCTCTGTAAGAGTGGGGAAGGAAAGAAGCCATAGTAATTGACTTTTGTTATGATCATAATAATTAAGCACAACTGTTGATCTCTAATTATATTCGTGTAACTGACATAGCTAATTGCATTTGTTCCTAAGAATAGCTTATTTTGATAGCCAGAACAACTGATTACTATTTAAGGCACGAGAGTGGATGAAAAATCTTGTAAGTGTTGGAAGAATACGTCATTCGTGGTAGTTTTGCAACATTTTAACATAATTATGGGTCTCTACAATGCAATTAATCATTCTTGTGAAAGGAGCGCCCCTAATATGGGTGTTTTTTATTATTAAAAGTCGTTCAGATTTCTGATTTTAGGAGGCCTCAAATGGTGCCATAAGAAATCAAATAAAACTTTTCGTTGAAAATGGTGATAATTAAGAACTTTTATTTGAAAAATTTATTGCTTCTTTCCGGATTTTTAATGCTCAAAATGGAGGATGTTTTTGACCTTTTGAATGGAAACAAGGAATTGTGTGCTAGAATTTCGTCCGGTTTGCTTGCAATATTTGAAGAAAGTGTCTACAAAAAGTTTGTCTAGTCTGAAAATTATGTTCTTAAACAACTAAAACGCATCGAGGCCTTTAAAACTGCTTTTGAGCATTAGAATCTTAATCAAGCATGTTTTTTAATTTATTCAACAACAGAGTTTAACAGAGAAAGATTTCCAAAGAACTAAAAATTGAACGCTTTAATAGGGTCGCACTAGATCGGAGGCTTCGAAACCAGTATCCAGTTTTTATATTTGATCTGCATCCTAAATTGACGAGCTCTGGTGTATCACCTACTGCTGAGAAGTTTTCGAGATCTTATTTTTAATATGAATAAGCTAAATCGCCAAGGCAGTATAACTTTTTTTTGTTTTTGCCGGCTAAATACATCCGGATATGGCCGAGTCTATGAATCTGTGATTATTTCTCAGAATGAAAATCAGTTTAGATGGCCAACGTTCAAAGAAAATAGTCGATTTACGAAGGTTGTCCTTACACGTGGTTTCCGTTCGTTGGGTTTAATTCCAAAGACGACTTAGAATTAGTCATTGCAAGAGACCTACTTTGGCCATCCATTGATGACTGTTTTTTGTTGCTTCTAGTCCAAAATTAGCAATTTAAATGTTGGTTTTGACATTTGACGCTGAAAGTTTAAAAACCTGACTGGTTGACTCGAACTTTGAGGTGCGTTTTGCTAGTTTTTAAGCTTGACGATCCAATTTCTGGTGAGGAATGTGTGCAATGTATAGGAAAAGTTCTATTTTTGCTCTGTCTAATAAGAGGAGTTGAGAATTAGGTTTTGAATCTGCCGGAAGCGATTCGAACCGAATTGGCACTAGGGGGAGACAGGAGCCAACAACTCTTGAAGGTCTAATGCTTGGTAGGTACAGTAAAACTTTGAAAAGCCTGGTTTACTTTTTTAAATCTTACAAAGACGTGGGTTCGATGTTGCCTCCAGATAAAGGGTTGCGTTTAATTTGCACTATTAAAATTCAAACACAATCCAGAATTCGAAATTGTTTGAGGATTGGGTCATTGAGACGAAAAGGATAAGATCGCGCTTATCGCACGAAATAGCAGTGTTTAAATTAGTATTCCTTAGGGTTGACTAGTCACACGATTTACGCGAGAGCAATATGATTTGCCTAGTTTCAAGTTTATTCCCTATATCAATTAATAATCGCGATCCGAAATTTCAACAGAACATTTTTATTTAGTCTGTCTTTGCATCTTTATCTGTCACTTATCGTTCGTTGCCAGCCTTGTGAAGTCTTGGGTGCTAATCTTTTCCTGGTTGTCAAAAGAATCGCTTTCCCAGTGTACTGTTTTTTCTCTAATAATTATTTAGACTCAGATACTATCCCTATCCTCACGCGAAGTACGTTTGGCTAGCTGCCAGCGACGTCTGCTTGGAGAATAAAGATGGTACAAAAAGGTTCAAATTTGGCTATTATGTGCGTTTGAGTAAAAGTGCAAAAGAAACTAGCAGTGTTCAATCAGAGCCTGAGACTTTTTCAGCAAATCTGCAAAAACAAAATCTTTTCTCTTTAATTGTGTCAGCAAGACTATTCACCAGTGTCTCTATTGTACTTAAGAGCCATCAAAAACTAACATTTAAATAACGAAACAGAAACGTTTGCCTTTAAAGATCGAATTGCAACAAAAAACAGTTTTTACGAATTTTTCTTACCCTGTCTCCGGGACCAGGTTCGAGGAAGAAAAATCCCCAGGACTGTCCTAAGCCGGAACTGTTACTAGCGGTCGCTACCCGTAGGGCGCTGGGGGCACCTACTCATCCTCGCACCGGCTGCTTCAAGCCAGTTGCGACAAAATAACACGCTTTGCCCGATCACGCACATTCGATCAAACCAACTGCATCCATCTAAGTCCAGACCCCATCACTTTGCCGAGCTCATCGCCTACAAAGATCTGCAAGCAGCTGACCCTAGTAAAAATCCGATGATAAACATTGAATCTGAGCAGAAAATGCCTCTTTAATGGTATCAACACTGTTGAGATAAAAGAGACGGTCTCTTAATATTTTGTAAAAAATTGCTCCGAACAATTTTTCCAGTTTGGATGTTTTCCATAGGTTGAATTTTTTAAATTAAGAATTCTTGCTTTTCGAAAACAAATTTAATTGACAACTCCAGGGGCAGAGCGCTTCCTGGTCACTTAGGAACGGAGATCAAATAAATTTACTTCCCGTGAGTGCTTTCCACCAGAAAGATAAGTAAATCAGACTCTGAGGCGGAACAGAAACGAACCGCTTTAGAGTTGTAGAAGAAGTGGTAGAGGAACGCTTTGAAGCTTGTGGGCTTTGCCATGATCTTGACGTTTTAAAGAGTGCAGCCATTTGCCTACTAGATACTGTTGGAGTTGCGATTGTTTGCATCGAAGGTTTTAAACTTGCCTTCTAGAATATTGTTTCTGATTAAAAACTTTGGTGTACGAGTAGCGTCGGACATCTCTGGATGTATAACCTAAAACAGCCCCTGTTGTTGCCCCGCGATTCAAGTCATAGTCAAGCTTGATGAAAGACACTCTGCGGAATCAGCAATGGAGCTTGTGTCTCGCAATCTTCAATGTTGTCTTTCTTGCACACGCGCTTCAGCAGTTACTACGGATTAACCAACATGCCTTTAATAGCAATATACCGCTTGCTCGAAATGACGATTGGGATGCAAATAGTCGAATGCCTAGGCCAGCTATCCTGTCTCTCACATGCCTATCTTGATTTCAGCAAATCATCGATCGCAAGCTTTATGTCGAATTCGAACTATCTATATCTAACCTCGCTTTTGCAACATCTACTACTGGAAGTTTATTCTGACAGAATAATTATTTATTTCTATATCTGGTGTACGTAAGCAAAGCAGGTACCACAAGTTTTTTCTAATCGCTTCCGTTGCTCGCTTTTGACGGCTAGCTCAGGTGTGCTGTTTTCGCGAAGTGGTCGTGCTATTGCTTTTCCGTCAGTGTCCAGCTGACTGAGCAACCGTTGATCTCCTCACCTCTTGTCATGCGTCACTCCTGCAACTTTGCTTGCATATTTTCGGCTACGCTTTTGGTACGGTAGGACTGTGTTCTTAAGGCCTGGTCTTTAGATCCACGCGATAGAGTGACCCTGTCACAGGAAGTGTTCAGAATGCAGCTTGGCCTTTATTATCAGCATTGTTTACTATGGCGGTTTTAACGGTCGAGATTCTGTCCTATCTAAAGCTGCTTGCTGTACACTCTTTTCGGGCACAACACGCCTAGACCTTAATTTTGGAGGAAAATTGTGTTGAATTAATTTTCCCGTACTTTTACTTCTGCTACTGAGAAAGCATCTTTGAGGTGCGTAATGCGTCCGCATGCACCCGTCAATAGGAAAAAAATTCCCTGCAACTCTTGGTGAAAAGGACAAGTTTGGTGCTTTTCGGTGTGTGCGAAAGCGGATTTCGGCATGATTTAAAAGCTAGTTGAGAGGGAGGGTAATTAGCACTCAGCGATGCTGTGCTGATGAATGTGCAAAGCTCTGCTGATTGGTTTTTGCACCGGAAAATTGTCAAGCTTTGGTAGCAAGGTTATTTTACTAACAAATTTAAAGACCCAAGAGAAGAATGCCTGGAAGATGATGGTTGGACATGTCAGGTTTAGAGCCCAACAGGTACGACCAGACGTCTTCGAGATCAGTGCAGACAGAAGCAAGGACGAGAGCGGTCAATGGGAAGATCAGCTGGGGGTGCAGTCAGGAGCGTAGGTTGTTTTACAGTTGAAACAGGGATCGCTGACCTTTGTGTTCTGTCCTAATCGTATAAAGGAAGCTGTTTATCTGCAAAACAACTTTTGCAACTTTTTTGATGTTTTTTTCAAATTAATCAAAATCCCCTCTCAAAGTGCTCACAAGATGAACCGGGAGGCGGAAATTCCAGCATATTTCAAAGTGCTTACAGATTGCATAAAATTATTCAACTAGTTTCGCACGCGCTCTACCACCAAAGATGATTTTCGAAAACCGTCCTCGTCCTCTTTGCATTTGCTTTTTACCACGAGGTTGGTACAGAATACGAGTAATTATGTTTCGAGTCTATCATTGTTGAACCAATCCAAAACGCGACTTATCTTGGACGTGCTCGACCGTATCTGCTAATCGTTTTACGGGTTCTAACAATACTCCTAGCATTTTGCAGATAATGAGTTACTATGGACTGGCGACAACATCGTCCGTACCGGTAGCTGAACTCGACTACCAAATGACGTATCAACAGTCGCCGAGGCAATCGAACGCGGTGTGGAAGAACTTCTTGTGGCGATCTCATCTAAACGATTGCGTTCTCATACAGGTAAAATAAAGGCGAGAAGCGGGTTCTAAGAGCAGATCTGCTTTTGCAGGATAGCTTTCCTGAAAAAGTCGACATAATGGTCTTCCAGCTTATGTTTTCCGTACTCTACGCCGTGGTTTGGTTCTGCGCGATCGCTGGCAACCTGTGCGTCATCTATGTGGTCACTTTGAAACACGTACTTTTGGGGTGCTTCTGCCCAACTTGTTGAGCTGTTTTCAGGTGAACTTGTCGTCTGTGCGCTCTGTGTTCATCTGCAGCCTGGCCGTCAGCGACATCTTCATGTCTTTGACCTCTCTGCCCATCACCGCCGTAAGCATCTTCACTCGCGATTGGGTTTTTCCGACAGTATTCTGCAAGCTAATCGGCGTCTTCCAAGGCGGCAGTGTTTTTGTTTCATCGTTCACATTGACGGCCATCGCTGTTGACCGCTTTTTTCTGATTCGCAATCCAACCGGAAACGTAAGTTTTAAGCCGGTTAATCTGTAAGCGTTTACGTTGCAGAAACTCAGCTTTAACAAGGCACTGATGGCAGTGATTGTCATCTGGCTTTTGGGTTACACGTTTGCACTACCAGTCGGCATTTTCAGTGACGTCTCAATGTACCCACCGTTGTGTGGAAAATTTTGTGACGAGGTCTGGCCGGACACAAACGACAGCGGCGTGAGTCAGATGCGCAAGACATACGGTACGTGTCATCTTTGGTCTCTTTCGACTATATATCTTAGGGTTGTTGGTGCTAGTCATTCAATTTGGCCTTCCGTTGACAATCTCGTCTCTTTGTTACTGGTCTATAGGACGAATAATTAGCCAGCAAATTAAGAAGCGTCACAAGCAGCAAATTCTCTTGCAAGACAATCAGAACCGACTCGAAGGTCGCAAGCATCGCTCGCATCGGTGCGTTTTGCCGGCAAAGGCTTCAATGACTGTTCTAGAATGATGATTGCAATGGTCGGCGGTCTGGTTTTGGCGTGGCTTCCTATGAACCTGATTAATCTATGGCGCGATTTCGCTACTTCCGACAAGTTCTCCATTTGGTACACGCTAATCTTTGCCGCTTGTCATGTGGTAAGTCTTTGCAGATTGGCGGAGACGCAGAAAGTGCTGCTCAAATTTTCAGATGGCGATGACTTCGGCTGTTTGGAACTGCTTCATTTACAGTTGGTTTAATCCTCAGTTCAAAGAAACCCTATTGGGGGCGCTGAAACAAGACGCTCATGTTCCGCTATTGCTCACAAGCATTGTCCGAAGACGAAGCCTCATGCCGTCCAATGTTGCAACGTTTGTCAATCGGCTACCTCACGAGCCAGATCTTCCCGACCCTAGATGACTTATCACGACCAAAACGACTATGAAGCGTTTTGAAACGAACTTGGTGTTTACACAACGAACCCGCCAGCTTGTCTTCTTTGATTTAAGCGCGTCTTTTGAGCATTGCAAGATTTTGAAGTGTCAAACGGGTGATTTTAATTTATATCATCTAGAGTCTATTAAATAAATTTTTAAAACGAACATAATAGAAATTTATTTTATTTTCTCAACAATTACCAAGAAGAATCTACAGAACACCGAGGACGTCTTAAAAACAACAACAAAGTAGAGAGAACTTGAAGGGAGAAAGATCGATCACAATTGGTTTCGTTTGAAAGCTGAGTAGTTACTGAATCTATCGATGAACTGGATGCTCTGAGCTGAACCGCATCACAAACACAGGCTCGCCAGTTCTTTTCCTAATAAATTAAGAACTAGGTGGGAGAATGCGCAGAGGAGTCAGGACGAGGGAGAGATGTGTTTCAAGAGAGCAAGCATCTAAATCGGTTTCAACTCGGAAAGTTAGAGAGTTCTAGTTGCGTTTTCATCGGTAAAGTCAATACCAAAGCTCAGACCACACCAGCAGAAACACGTCCATGAGGATGAGGCCCAAGTAGAAGCTGAGCGACATACACTCAAGTCGTCGGATCACTCTTTCCCAGTAAACTGGCAGCTGATTTCGCTGGCGCATCTCTCGCCTTGCTTCTAGAAACTCGCGCATCAAATTCACTAAATAGGGGCCACTTTAACAGTGCAACTTGGTCCGAACACCTACCCAGCAGATCGATTTTCTGCGAGTCCAAAGATGGTGGTAACGGTGGCTCCTCGAGAACAACGTCATTCGATATCTGTTGAGCAGTCTGTTGCTGGTACTCCGTGAAGTTAAGCTGTAATTTGTCAAGTTTAGATGGGCCAACTTGACCCTTTTGCATGGACTTTGACTTTTGATTCATACACACCCCATTTGCTCCGCTTTATTTCTTCTACCCAATTGTTTCGCCATCCAGTCGGCTTGTTTTTCAGGTTTGTTGATTTTTGACCGAGCTATGCAAACGGTATCTGATAAGCCTTGAATCTGTTTCTATTTCCGTTATTTTGAAAGCAAGCAGTTTTTACCGAGAACTCAGGACAAAGTTTAATTTAAAGTTTCGTTTGGCTTTCAGAGGACTCGCGCCAAGCGATTTCCCTTGTTCTTATGTTTTCAAGAGATGTCCTTCCTGAAACAGTCGGCTTGATTTCGCCAAAATCCGGTGTGATTGTTAAAATGTTTTTTTTTGAGTAGCAAAATTTTAAAATTAAAAGTTAAAAAAATTAAAAGTCGTAGACCATACGAAGGGGGAACGGAATGATAAGGAGACGGAACGTCAAATAGACCTCGGCATGTGCAGACCAACTTTCTAGCACTTTCGGATCGTTCAGAATAATTTAATAGCTGGTTTTTTTAATTAAAAACTTTCCGAAATGAATTTAAATTTTTCTTTTGTCAAATTCTTTTCCAGCATAACGCAGCCTTAATGCCCTTTGGCCTCGAACACGTTACCGGCATGTCTGCCGAGTTTGGAAATTGTTTTTTAATTACAAGGCTTCGATGCAAGCAATTACAGTTGCTTCTCGAAGGATTCTGCAATTGCCTCGTTCCTTCCCTTCTGCTCCCAGAAGTTAGCCTGCCTTAGAATTTGGTTCTAGCGCAAGGAAAATTTTTAAAAAGTATCTTTTTTCGTACTTTTTGCTTTAATATTTAATATACAATATGCGGCTGAACTGCGAACATATCCGCCTTGATTCTGTATGCCAACTTCCGACAAATAGTCCATATCAAAAGGAAACAACAAATGCGGACAAACTTAAACGAACTTCTCAAATAATCGGCTCGAACACAATACTATATTCAGAAACTGCACGCCGACACGGCAGGTCCAAAGAGGACGTCGACAATTCAAAGTTGAAGAGTTTACCGGCAACGTCCTATCGAACTTCTTTGAATGCTTGCACATCCAAGACAGTCAGATAGATGCAAGATGTAGCCACCATAACAAAACTTTCTAAGATTTGTTGAAAAAAACCTGAGAGGCCAAAAGCCGTTACGTAAGATTTACTAGCTTGACGGTAATTACTGCCAGACATCGTCTGTGCAGCTGATGCACTCTTTCCTGTTGTTCTTTAAAAACGATTCATACGCTTAGCACAAACACCCCTGCGCACTAGGCATGTCAAATTTCTAGTGAGTTCTTGATGCCATACAAAAGACAAAGCGTTTGGATCTCACCGGCAGCTTGCTAAGTCGTTAGTTGTTAGCCTCATTTGTGAGTCTCATATTTTGGTCAACAACCCAGCAACTGCAACATTCGGCTTTCGAAACGACACAATTTCGGTCTTCTGTATTCTGTTTCGATCAGTTGCAGGTATGATTGCTTCAACTAGCTAGTCCGGTTCAAATAAAAGCTGACTGGACGCAGAGATCTGGCATTGTTTTCCAACGAAGTGAGCAATCATAAGTGACAGTGATTATGAAACATGAGAGAGATGACCTTGGTCTAAAAGTGCTGTCGTATTCATTCCACAGTCCCAATATAGCGTCGTGCTTCAACCTTCATGTCCTTCAAAGTGAAAATACCATGCACTCCTAGCCAGCCTTCGTATACGGTCTGCATGACACGTTTTTGTTTGGTAGGCTATGAATGGCCATTAAAGCGCGCGTTTTGAAGAGATTTGAGATGGCGGTATAACTTTGGCAAAAGAAAAAATCGATACAAAAAATGCGTAAAAATATTCCAAATTTTTGTCGCAATCGTGCTCTATTCGTGCATCTTCTGGTACCAGGTCTGACTTCGTACTCTCTGACAGTTAATCTGCAGGGCTAACGCAAGGAATGACTGCGTAAAAAGCCACGTGGACGTAGGGATAGAACATTTTTGTGGAAAATGGGGTGTGTGATATGGTATCAATTATTCTTGGATTTGTTGGCTCTAACCTAGAAAGGCTTTCAATTGTTAACAATCGCTGCTAGGCTATTTATAGAAAACAAGAATGGTTTCCGTGGAGACCCCATAGTCAGCCGAAACGATAAAACTTCTTTAAACTTTTCAACGGAATTCAAATTAAAAACAACGGAACCTCGGTGGGGATGAGAGTGCGAAAGGCGACGGAATCCATGCTCGAATGGTTAGAGTGAGCCTTCACGTTCTTGTTCCGAGTTATTGAGTCGCCTTTGTTGATTCGCAATCGTGATGGTGCGTAACAGCAGAATAACTGTTTGGCGGCCAAAAATCTCAGCCACATAGGCACTGACTGGTGCGCAAAAGAATTCAAATCAAGTATTTCAATCACCTACCGCGAACGCAGGATTTCTCAACGCAAACTTTTCAAGATGAACAAAGACGGATGAGGTACATGTTGCAACGCTGATAATCAGAATAAGTGACATGTAGTAAATACCTGGAAAGTGTTGCCAAGTAATGGACTGATAAGGTGAAACAAACCTATAAGTGGCACGTCGGAAAATGAGCCTCGCTGACCGGGAATCGACTCTAACGCAAACTTCATCTCGTCCACAAGCATCAGTAACATCACCGACAAACTGAGCAATGTCATTACGCCCAATCGAAACTTGCTTTCACGGCGACCGGTTGCGTTAATGGGGGCGTGAAAGCCTATTACAGCCACCAAACTGACCTATGAGGACAATATTGATTCTTTAGGAAAGTTGCATCGGCGCTTACCAACGTTGTCGGGAAGACAAGATTGAAAACGTAGTAAAAAGACTGCCGTCGAAGCAGCAGGTTCATTGAAATTACCGAGAAGGACTCGTTGTGCAAGTACTCAAGAGTGCCGTTTGAGAGTGTGGCATCAACCTGAAACACTGGTAAGACCTTCCAGAGCAACATTTTATACCAGAAGCCACTCCTGACTGTCGTAAAAGTCGCCCAAGAACACATCACGATCTTCAACCAACAGTTTCACCACCTTCGACTGATACGACCAACTGCCTATCTGCAATTCGACTTGTGATTAAATTGTTCAAATTAAGTCTTTGTAATCATAAATGTGTTTCAAGTAGTTTGTAGGCTCAGCCAAATCGCTGTTTTCTGCGTTTAATTCGTGTTTAGCTAACCGCTTGGTTGGCTCGCAGAACTTTAATGGGGGCATAAGCAAACAAGTTTCTAAAAACAACTCCACTTGTTGATCTTCCCACTTTTGCACCAGCGGACTTGACCCGTAGCGAATCGCTACTGCCTTATCGAGTGTGTCTTAATTCGCTATAGGAAGAAGCTTACGGTTTGAACACTAACGATCGGATGTACTACTTGCAGATAGAGGAATTTAATAACAATAATTTAGTACAACGGTAGCTGGCGAAACCGCAAAGCGAAAGCTGCGAACTGCGAGCCGAACTCATTTCGCTAGCACATTCTTCGCGTGAAGACCCAAAGGATTTCAAACGCAAAAATTCAAGGCAAGCAGTCCAGAGGCTGTCCAAAGTTGGTTACTGTCACTGGTAGGCGTGTCTCATCGGATCGACAGGAAAACGTGCGCCTCTCGTGAGTCAGCTGCATTTAAAAACTAAAAGCTGTGATTGAGCAGCCCTGATCTACAGTTATGCTACACATTTGATTGAACCGCTGCATACGACTGAGTCGAGGGAATCTGACTGTGCGGCCAGCGTTGCTAGCCACCCAGCTGATCCCATTCTCGATTTGACTGTAATATGAGCAAAGATGGGGGTTTCGCAAAACATCACTAAGTGGAGAAAGCAAATGCCATAGAGGCCGCATTTGAAGTTACGACTGCGCGTCATTATGTCTTGAAATAATTTAATTTTGAGAAAGGTTTGCAATCCGTTCTATAAATTTTTTAACTACAATAAAAAAAAGTTTTTTTTGCAAATTAAAAAACGATTAAAACTGACAATTACCATCGGCCGCACTTGCAATTATTTCCTCTTTAAACAGCTTCTTTGTCAGTGTTGTTCAAATACTCTCAGATGTGGGAGCTTACAACATACTCAGCCTTTATTCAGGAAGTTGAGGCTGTTTTTTTACTTCCCTTCGCGAAAAACTCTAAACACTCAGATTTAAAACCAATTGCTTACGGTTTACTGAATCAAGCAAAATAAATTGTAGAACCGGCCTCAAGTTTTTAGGCTCAAACGTGCATGTGCATTTCAGTTTTATTCAAAGAGAGAATTGGAATTTGGAACTAATAAATTTGTTACTTTAAAAACGCCCTGTTCGAGGCATCTTGCCATCGTCATAAACTGAACTGCGTAGTCTGCAATTTTATTGCTTTCTCTAAATCCTCGTCAAAGTTTAAGCCAATCTTTAAAAAATTCTAAAAACATAATCCCCCTGCCGGTAGTATGCGCGCTTGCCAACGAGCTCTTTGCGCAACTTGGCCAGCATAAATCTTTTTGTGAATATGGCGAGACGTTGTGTGGCTATTTTGCGATTTAGGCGCTCGTGACGGTTCCTTTTATGGAAATCCATAAGAGCAGGTGCTTTGAGGTGAAACGGGGGAAAATTTCGAAGAAAAACTTGTAGGTTTTCTTGGTCATTCGCCACGCTGCTAGGGTCTCTGATTTTACGCGCTCCACTGAACACTAGTTTAATGGCGTTTGAATGAGAAATTGAATGGTCAAGAGTTTTTTTGGACCGAATGAGTAATATCTGTTAGTTTTAAATTAAAGTTTCAGAAAACCTGTTCTTTGAAAACCTGACTGTCAATCGTTTTGAAGTGTGGAAAATGACCCAAACGATGCGTCTTTGTGTTCTAAAGAAATCAGAAAGGAAGTCTTAAAAGTTGAGTTGCCAACGATTGGGCGTTGTTTTTGATTTCAACAAGTTCAGTACTCAAACGTTTATAGGTCTATTGTGTAGGAGACGGAGAAAGCTTTTTGGTTATATACCAAAACTCGCTGTAACATTTTGTTATGCAGGGTTGGCAGAATGAGATTAACTGTCTTCTTGTCATGTTGTCTTTGGCTAAAAACCGCAAGTTCGATCTCGCTAAGCATAACTTTTTAAAATTCATGGTACTATTTTCATATATTTTCTACGTTTTTTTTCGTGTAATTTCCGTCTATATGCTACATAATCAGTACGGCCGTAACAGAAACGCAGAGCGTAGATGCTAGATTTAAAAAAAGTACTTTTTTTTCTCAACTCTTTTACATTCGCCGTCATTCATACAATACCTCCAAGCACAACGTTGGCCTCGCCGGCAAACTCGTCGCCCAACGCTCGCACGCGCAACGAGGTGCTAGTCGATCGAATTGAATCTATTGATGTCTCGTCAACACAGGCAAGTTATTGACGAAAAAGAGAGTTTAGCATCGTTGATATCAGATTATTATTCAAACGAGCAAAGTCGGCCCAGCCGAGAACGCCAAGATTTCAATCGACGTTATTAATTTGACTACTGGTGAGAAGCTGCCTTCAATGAACCTGGCCGGCATTCTGCTAATTATTACCAGAGGTTGGGCTTTTAAACCGACTTAAAACTGGAAATTTAGGTCGCTACACAGTTAACTTTTTAAAACCGAACACGTGGTACGGAATTGCTTTTCGCTGCGAGCAGCAACCGACAGGTGCCAACGGCCCTATCTATGTCGACTCTGAAGAGCATCTGGTGAAAACGCACAAAGAGGACGAGTCTAATTTGGACTCCGAGCCCATTGTGACAATCTTTACGCGGCGTTTCAACTCAGATGGCAAATCGGTGGAAAACCTTGTGCTAACCATGCGCTGGGAGCAGCACCCAGATGAACGGTCCACGCTGAACACCGCTGCCAACATAACGCTCTATTGCGAAGAGCACATAAAATACAAGCAGGTCATCTTGGATCATCGCGACATAGAAAAGTCGATTGAAGTAAAGGTGAGCTGATAAGCATCGCCAGATGTGACAGTCGCACACTTCCAGCTGGACAACAATTTTGAAGTGAGACTAGAGCTGCACAACAACAGTCGACAAATTATGGCTTCAATAACGCCCAAGCATTGCCCACGGTGAGTTGCTGTGGGTTATTTGGAGAATTTGCAAGACTTGCAATGCTGCCTTAGTTTTGACGACTAAATTTGCTAATTCTGTCTAGAATCTGCTGGACAGCCGAGCTGTACGCCGACGCGCATGGCTATCATTTTCAGCGTGATGTGGGCAAAGAGTGCGAGACAATAGAGACGGTGACAGCGACAGCATTCTTGCGAGACTATCTCAGCTATGAAATCCGAAACAATTCACTAACAGTGTACACAAACTACTCTGATGAGAAGGGGCAGAACAATGAGAAAGATGCCTATATCCAGTAAGTTTTTTAAAACATCTGCTAAGGCCAAGATTCGGTTAGACTAACTGCCATCGCTCTACCAGAGAATAATCGCACAAAAGCCGAAAATCGGACGGCGATCCGGTACAAAGTGTTCAAGTTTGTTTTCTAGCAGGGCCAATTAAAATGTGTTACAGTACCGCTCAAAACAAAGACTCTTACACGCTGAGCGACCTCGACCCAAATCGCTTTTACGCCGTCCAGTATACCTACGGTAAACAGTCACCATTTGCCTACGCCGAGTCTCGACGCTTTATTGTCGAGACAACACAACAGAGTGGAGCCAAAAGTCAGGCTCGCCCGCCTGTGCAAGTAAATTTGAGTGATTTGAAATGTTAAACATTTTGTTACCAGCTTTATTTTCACCATCCGAAGCGTCCGAACGTAACCAAAACCGACGAAACGTCGACAAGGGCCAAGAACGAGACGAAGAACGCCAGTTGGAAGCTGAGGCCGTTTGTTGCTGCGCGCTTGGACCCTACGTTTCATGACTATCAACTGGGCATAGATGTGGATCCGTTCTGTCGGAATAAAAACGGCAGTCATTTTTGGCTGAGCGGAGCTAGACCGGAACAGGAATTAAAGGTGTTTTTAATTGGCTCAAAACGCTTAGTGCTAATGTAGGACCTGAACCTTGAAGAAGCAGTATGCACTATTTATCCTGACAACTTCTTTTGTCCACAGCAAGAGACAAACGAGACAATGAAGCGAGAGGCCAAGTCGGATGCCTGTGTTCCCGACATATGCTATACGACAAGTCTGCTGGTTCGTGGCAAAGTGTATTCAATGGATCGCCATTGTGTGAATGTCGTCAAACAGTACCCAGTAAGCCCGCGGCCTCAGAACTTGGGTGTTTTAGCGTCGACGCTCAACAAACTGTTTCTTGCGAACTCTCAGTTGCTCGTCTTTCTTTTAGCTTTCAAGGTGTTTTAGACCCGTTCAACTGCGAAAGGTAACCTCCAGCCTGCCTAACTAATTGATTTCTATCAGATAGATTCCACCGCAGTTCTGGTAGTCGTTCCTTCGGCCCGCCTAGTCAGTTCATTTTGTGCCAAATTCTGGTTTAAAGCGTGTCTACAGTGCAATAGATTTTTTAAGTTTTAAATTTAGAGAACTTC
>JACCHV010000583.1:0-11702 GCA_018907245.1 Eupristina koningsbergeri
GAAGTTGCCACAGTTTTTAAATTCACCTGGTTGTTGTTTTTCTATGGTTGCGTTGAAGTCGCCTATTACTAGCTCCTGCGTGCAGTTGCCCTCAAGAGTTTGCGCTAAGTCCTCCAGGAACGCGTCATAGTCCTCGTCGCTGTGGCCGGTGTGGAGGGGGGTATATTTGCGTGACTCGTAGTTTTCGTCCACCTTCCAGTTTGAGTGTCAACTGGACAATTCTGTTGGAGATGTACCGTACCCGCTCGATTGTTTTGTCCAGTGCTTGATTTACGTAGAAAACGACTCCAGCAGTTGTGTGAGGCGCGTCTTCTACGTCGCCACTGTTGTAGAACGAGTATCTCGAATTGAGCTTGCTGTGTTCGCGTCTGGTTCGTCGAGTTTCAGAAATTCCGAGAATATCGAACTTTATTTTTGTCATGTTTTCTTACAGGTCAACCAGTCTGAGTTGCGTTCAGTGTCATCATTCAGAGCAGCTTTGTCGATCTTTTCATTTTTTGGCTACTGATTTAGACGAGTCCTATGCGTCCGCTATGACGTTGGTGATCAGGAGTCTTCAAGTTATCAACAAGGAATTATAAGAGCGGGACGAAAAAAAACGTAACCGCTCTTCATTCGCAAAAAAGCAAAAACTGTAAATACAGTTACGGCTCTTTAACTTGGTTGATATAATCTATAGTTTCTTTTACACTATGGCTCGAATCAAACTAGAATTTCAGCAGTTCTCAAAAAATGTCTATTTTTTCATTTTAAACAAAAAAGTTAATTTTTTTACAAACGATAGTTTACATGACAACAAAGATAATTTTGTAAAAAAACTTTCATTTAAGACAATAGTTACTGAATTTTTATACAAGTCTCAAAACTTAGTGAACAATTTAATAACGTAATCAACCCTTGTTTTTTACGCGAAGCTTTGCTGTTTGTTTCAGAGAAATTCTTAGATCATCAACTTGTTAAAAATTCACCATCTTTCTATTACATAGTTTGAGGAGCAAAGGCGGATTCTCACAAGCTTAAATTTAGTTTTTATAGGTTTAGTTCAAACAATGACACTGCTTCATTAAAACAATATCTACCTACAGCAACGCCTGGCTTTGATTTTTCAGGAACAGCGATAACAATCATAAACAACTCCACGAAAAAGGTAACAAAGAGGCACTGATTGAATTAGAACACGCCCCATTCGATCGTTTCCTAAAACGCAGGATTAAGCATAATTTAGTTTTTGTGTGTAATAATGCTTGTTCGATGAGTATATAAGTGCTGCTTTCCGATCCCAAACATCATCAAAGTTTTTGTTCAAAAACAACAATGCGTTCAGGAGCAATTCTCGCTTTATTGGCAGCTACTTTCTGCGTAGCTCTAAGTTCAGACCAACCCGCAAATTTCGTCCGCTCACGCCGAGCTCCGGACGGGCTCTTAGGAGGTCTTCTTCGCTCACGCCGAGCTCCGGACGGGCTCTTAGGAGGTCTTCTTCGCTCACGCCGAGCTCCGGACGGGCTCTTAGGAGGTCTCCTTCGCTCACGCCGAGGCCTTGTGTGTAAGATGCATACTTTAGCAAAAGTTAAGCAATAAGCTAAATTTTTAGCAGGATTGCTTAACAGTGTTACAGGTACGGTCGGAGGCCTTTTAGGAGGCAAACCTGCAGCCCCAGCAGCAGCACCAGCGCCTGCAGCCCCTGCACCAGCGCCTGCAGCCCCTGCACCAGCACCAGCGCCTGCAGCCCCCGCTGTTGTTTAAATAACTGTCAGTTTTTAGAAAATTCTATTTAAACTGTCAAACAAAATTAAGATAAGTGTGTCTTGATTGTCAATTATTTTATAAAAAATAAAGATTTTTAAAAAAAGTTTTGGTCTTTATTATGTGTCGATTTTAGAATTTCTACGAATTCTATAATAATTCAATTTTCAATGTATACAACACAGTATAAACGTTATTAATTTTAAACTATGTGCTGCATCTCTAACTCATATTGTCAAACTAATAAACCAAAGACACGCTTAATTTTTAAATACAACAACTAATAATAACAATAGCAACAGAGGTATTGACTTGTCAACATTCGCTAACGTTCAATTGCCTTCAGCTCCAAGTCAGTATGTGGTTGGAAGAAAGGTCTCAGAACGCAGCATACAAGGAGATAGTCAAACAGATTAAAATGATGCAGTGTAAAGCGATGAAGTCGGAGTCTATCCGACGCCATAAGTGATCGCATTAGACAGTTGGTGGCCACGCAACAAGCGCTGCGCTTCGGAATAGGCACTGCCTTTTTCAGCCTACTTAAATACGCTGCCATATGCAAAGCAGTCTGCTCGCAGTCTTCACTCACTCTCACTTTTAGGCTTCTGTGAGTTTCTTCGTCATCCAACGACTTTTAAACTACTTTTTGCCTTACAAAAGTTTTATCAAATGGACTTAAATTAAAGGACCTTATCTGCGACACGCAATATTTCAAGAATTACTGAACGATCACAACTAAAATTGTCGGCCGGCATGCGCTTAGTCATCGAAGAATGATTATTGACACTCATAACGACAGCATTTCGGTAGACTTCTTCAGGGCGTTCAGATCTTTTTTGTCTTTAGTATCGGTTCGATTGCTTTTAAACTTCAAGAACTAATGATAGGTAGTTGATTTAGATAGTTTTTATTTATTTTTAAAATTTAATTTTTTAATTTAAATGTAGACAGACGTAGGAGTTGAAAAAATCGAACCATTCGCTTCAGTTGCGCGCTTTAGTTGTCTAGTTTAGTCCGGCTATCTTCTTGAAATCTTCCTGCCATCGTCTTCTTGGTCTCCCGAGTGGTCGCTTTGTCGTCGGTGTCCAGTTTAGTAGTCTGCTGTCCCATCGTTTGTTCCGGGTCTCGCTAATTACTTTGCTGGCGTGCTTCCACTTCTTCGATAGCTTGTGATGATGTCTTCGAGGCCGGTCTTGCTTCTTATCCATTAGTTCGTGCGGCGGTCTCGGAGACGGATTCCTAGCATTTGCCGTTCCATTGCTCTTTGACTGCGCGCTAGCGGTGTTTCCATCGTTTTCGTCAGGGCCGAGGTTTCGCACGCGTACAGGAGCGCCGGTCTAACGCATGCGTTGTAGTACCGTCGCTTGGCTTGCATTGGAACTCACTTGTTGGTCATCAGGGTCTTTGCTTTTCCGAGCGCGGCCCACACTGAACTGATCCTTCTGCTGAGCTCGTAGTTATGATCCCGAGGCATCTGCGTCATTTGGCCGAGATAGCAGCAGTTGTGTGATCGCTCTACGGTTTTACCCTCGAGCGTTAGGTCTCCCACTACAATTCGGTTGGCCATCCATTTAGTTTTGTTGGCGTTTACCTCCAGACCAATTTCCTTGCATTCTGCGGCGAGTGAGCAGAGCATCTCTTGCAGGCTTTTGAAGTTGCTGACACACAGCACGATGTCGTCCGCGTAGGCAAGGTAGTGAAGCGGCTTGTCCGAGATCGGGTGCCCGCCGCTCCCCCAATTCGTTCTTCCCAGCGCTCTTTGGAGTGCCAGTATGAACAGTAGAGGAGACAACGAATCTCCTTGCCGCACTCCTCTTTGGATCGTTATGTTTGCTTGTCCGCCTGACGTTCTTATCGATGCTGTTCCCGCTGTGTAGAGTTGTTGCGCCATTGCGATCGTGTCTGTGTCTATGTTATATGCCTGCAGAGCTTCCCAGATTGCTTCGTGTTCTATTGTGTCGAAGGCTTTCTTGAAGTCTATGAATGCTAGGAAGAGTGGCAGGTCCCATTCTCGGCACTTCTCGATGAGCAGGTTGACGGAGAAAATAGGGTTGGTAGTTGAGTAGCTACGTCTGAACCCTGCTTGTTCTGTGGTGAGTCTGTTGCAAACAGCAACTTCGACTTCGATTCGTCTCGCTAGAGTGCGTATGACGATCTTATACACTGCGTTGAGTAACGAGATGGGTCTGTAATTGTCGATCTGCGCTGGGTCGTCTTTTTTGTGCAGAAGGATGGTGTTTGCGTGTGCGAAGGAGACGGTATGCTGTTGGTTCTGAACATTGCGTTAACTTGGTCTACGATCTGCTTCGCGGCTAGCGGTGCGCAGTGTTGGCGACTCCTGACGGTATGCCGTCGGCGCCTGGCGTCTCGTTGCCTTTGATTCTTGCGCATGCATCCCGTAGTTCATCGGTTGTGATCGGCCTCTCTAGATTTAAGGGTTGCAAAGTGTTGGGCAAACCTTTGGCCGATCTGTACAGGTCATTAAAGTATTCGCTGACGGTTTACATTTGTTCCGCTTGCGTTTGGCAGATCGTTCCGTCCTTCTTTCGCAGTGGCACGAGTTCCTTCTTGTGGTACACGAGCTCCAGTCTTCCGCGCTTGAGACGATTGGATTCGATTGCCCGCTTCATGACTGCCAAATAGTGTTGCCGAATATCTTCTTCGAGTGACCATCGGACGGTTTTGCAGCTGGTTGCGTACTCTATCCGACTGAGAGTCGCGCTGCCTAATCCATATTTTAGTTCCTGTCGCACTTTCATCAGCTCTGTGGTTTGCTCGGAGATGCGTTGGGTTCTTGTTTGTTTTATTGCCGCGGCTTCCATGGCTCTCTTCATCGCTTTTATGGTGTCTTGGAGGGTCGCGTTCAGTGGTACGTGCTGGCGCGCCATGGCTGCTTTTAGTTCTTTGCGGTCGAAGATTGCGGGAAGTTCTCGCGGTTTGGTTACATGATGTCGCATCAGAGTTGGGAACTCGACTGTTGCTCGCACTGGTCGGTGGTCGCTGCCGGCGTTGTTTCGCTGCATGACGCTGACGTCCTTCACACTCTTCTGATTTCTTGCTAGAATGTAGTCGATCTCGTTCTGTGCTTGGCCGTTTGCTGCTTTCCAAGTCTATCTTCTCTACTTCCTCTTTTTGAAGAAGCTGTTCATGACGGCTAGCTTGGTTGATTGGCAGAAGTTTATTAGGGCCTCGCCTCGATCGTTCCTAGTTCCTAAATAGAAGTTGCCACAGTTTTTAAATTCACCTGGTTGTTGTTTTTCTATGGTTGCGTTGAAGTCGCCTATTACTAGCTCCTGCGTGCAGTTGCCCTCAAGAGTTTGCGCTAAGTCCTCCAGGAACGCGTCATAGTCCTCGTCGCTGTGGCCGGTGTGGAGGGGGGTATATTTGCGTGACTCGTAGTTTTCGTCCACCTTCCAGTTTGAGTGTCAACTGGACAATTCTGTTGGAGATGTACCGTACCCGCTCGATTGTTTTGTCCAGTGCTTGATTTACGTAGAAAACGACTCCAGCAGTTGTGTGAGGCGCGTCTTCTACGTCGCCACTGTTGTAGAACGAGTATCTCGAATTGAGCTTGCTGTGTTCGCGTCTGGTTCGTCGAGTTTCAGAAATTCCGAGAATATCGAACTTTATTTTTGTCATGTTTTCTTACAGGTCAACCAGTCTGAGTTGCGTTCAGTGTCATCATTCAGAGCAGCTTTGTCGATCTTTTCATTTTTTGGCTACTGATTTAGACGAGTCCTATGCGTCCGCTATGACGTTGGTGATCAGGAGTCTTCAAGTTATCAACAAGGAATTATAAGAGCGGGACGAAAAAAAACGTAACCGCTCTTCATTCGCAAAAAAGCAAAAACTGTAAATACAGTTACGGCTCTTTAACTTGGTTGATATAATCTATAGTTTCTTTTACACTATGGCTCGAATCAAACTAGAATTTCAGCAGTTCTCAAAAAATGTCTATTTTTTCATTTTAAACAAAAAAGTTAATTTTTTTACAAACGATAGTTTACATGACAACAAAGATAATTTTGTAAAAAAACTTTCATTTAAGACAATAGTTACTGAATTTTTATACAAGTCTCAAAACTTAGTGAACAATTTAATAACGTAATCAACCCTTGTTTTTTACGCGAAGCTTTGCTGTTTGTTTCAGAGAAATTCTTAGATCATCAACTTGTTAAAAATTCACCATCTTTCTATTACATAGTTTGAGGAGCAAAGGCGGATTCTCACAAGCTTAAATTTAGTTTTTATAGGTTTAGTTCAAACAATGACACTGCTTCATTAAAACAATATCTACCTACAGCAACGCCTGGCTTTGATTTTTCAGGAACAGCGATAACAATCATAAACAACTCCACGAAAAAGGTAACAAAGAGGCACTGATTGAATTAGAACACGCCCCATTCGATCGTTTCCTAAAACGCAGGATTAAGCATAATTTAGTTTTTGTGTGTAATAATGCTTGTTCGATGAGTATATAAGTGCTGCTTTCCGATCCCAAACATCATCAAAGTTTTTGTTCAAAAACAACAATGCGTTCAGGAGCAATTCTCGCTTTATTGGCAGCTACTTTCTGCGTAGCTCTAAGTTCAGACCAACCCGCAAATTTCGTCCGCTCACGCCGAGCTCCGGACGGGCTCTTAGGAGGTCTTCTTCGCTCACGCCGAGCTCCGGACGGGCTCTTAGGAGGTCTTCTTCGCTCACGCCGAGCTCCGGACGGGCTCTTAGGAGGTCTCCTTCGCTCACGCCGAGGCCTTGTGTGTAAGATGCATACTTTAGCAAAAGTTAAGCAATAAGCTAAATTTTTAGCAGGATTGCTTAACAGTGTTACAGGTACGGTCGGAGGCCTTTTAGGAGGCAAACCTGCAGCCCCAGCAGCAGCACCAGCGCCTGCAGCCCCTGCACCAGCGCCTGCAGCCCCTGCACCAGCACCAGCGCCTGCAGCCCCCGCTGTTGTTTAAATAACTGTCAGTTTTTAGAAAATTCTATTTAAACTGTCAAACAAAATTAAGATAAGTGTGTCTTGATTGTCAATTATTTTATAAAAAATAAAGATTTTTAAAAAAAGTTTTGGTCTTTATTATGTGTCGATTTTAGAATTTCTACGAATTCTATAATAATTCAATTTTCAATGTATACAACACAGTATAAACGTTATTAATTTTAAACTATGTGCTGCATCTCTAACTCATATTGTCAAACTAATAAACCAAAGACACGCTTAATTTTTAAATACAACAACTAATAATAACAATAGCAACAGAGGTATTGACTTGTCAACATTCGCTAACGTTCAATTGCCTTCAGCTCCAAGTCAGTATGTGGTTGGAAGAAAGGTCTCAGAACGCAGCATACAAGGAGATAGTCAAACAGATTAAAATGATGCAGTGTAAAGCGATGAAGTCGGAGTCTATCCGACGCCATAAGTGATCGCATTAGACAGTTGGTGGCCACGCAACAAGCGCTGCGCTTCGGAATAGGCACTGCCTTTTTCAGCCTACTTAAATACGCTGCCATATGCAAAGCAGTCTGCTCGCAGTCTTCACTCACTCTCACTTTTAGGCTTCTGTGAGTTTCTTCGTCATCCAACGACTTTTAAACTACTTTTTGCCTTACAAAAGTTTTATCAAATGGACTTAAATTAAAGGACCTTATCTGCGACACGCAATATTTCAAGAATTACTGAACGATCACAACTAAAATTGTCGGCCGGCATGCGCTTAGTCATCGAAGAATGATTATTGACACTCATAACGACAGCATTTCGGTAGACTTCTTCAGGGCGTTCAGATCTTTTTTGTCTTTAGTATCGGTTCGATTGCTTTTAAACTTCAAGAACTAATGATAGGTAGTTGATTTAGATAGTTTTTATTTATTTTTAAAATTTAATTTTTTAATTTAAATGTAGACAGACGTAGGAGTTGAAAAAATCGAACCATTCGCTTCAGTTGCGCGCTTTAGTTGTCTAGTTTAGTCCGGCTATCTTCTTGAAATCTTCCTGCCATCGTCTTCTTGGTCTCCCGAGTGGTCGCTTTGTCGTCGGTGTCCAGTTTAGTAGTCTGCTGTCCCATCGTTTGTTCCGGGTCTCGCTAATTACTTTGCTGGCGTGCTTCCACTTCTTCGATAGCTTGTGATGATGTCTTCGAGGCCGGTCTTGCTTCTTATCCATTAGTTCGTGCGGCGGTCTCGGAGACGGATTCCTAGCATTTGCCGTTCCATTGCTCTTTGACTGCGCGCTAGCGGTGTTTCCATCGTTTTCGTCAGGGCCGAGGTTTCGCACGCGTACAGGAGCGCCGGTCTAACGCATGCGTTGTAGTACCGTCGCTTGGCTTGCATTGGAACTCACTTGTTGGTCATCAGGGTCTTTGCTTTTCCGAGCGCGGCCCACACTGAACTGATCCTTCTGCTGAGCTCGTAGTTATGATCCCGAGGCATCTGCGTCATTTGGCCGAGATAGCAGCAGTTGTGTGATCGCTCTACGGTTTTACCCTCGAGCGTTAGGTCTCCCACTACAATTCGGTTGGCCATCCATTTAGTTTTGTTGGCGTTTACCTCCAGACCAATTTCCTTGCATTCTGCGGCGAGTGAGCAGAGCATCTCTTGCAGGCTTTTGAAGTTGCTGACACACAGCACGATGTCGTCCGCGTAGGCAAGGTAGTGAAGCGGCTTGTCCGAGATCGGGTGCCCGCCGCTCCCCCAATTCGTTCTTCCCAGCGCTCTTTGGAGTGCCAGTATGAACAGTAGAGGAGACAACGAATCTCCTTGCCGCACTCCTCTTTGGATCGTTATGTTTGCTTGTCCGCCTGACGTTCTTATCGATGCTGTTCCCGCTGTGTAGAGTTGTTGCGCCATTGCGATCGTGTCTGTGTCTATGTTATATGCCTGCAGAGCTTCCCAGATTGCTTCGTGTTCTATTGTGTCGAAGGCTTTCTTGAAGTCTATGAATGCTAGGAAGAGTGGCAGGTCCCATTCTCGGCACTTCTCGATGAGCAGGTTGACGGAGAAAATAGGGTTGGTAGTTGAGTAGCTACGTCTGAACCCTGCTTGTTCTGTGGTGAGTCTGTTGCAAACAGCAACTTCGACTTCGATTCGTCTCGCTAGAGTGCGTATGACGATCTTATACACTGCGTTGAGTAACGAGATGGGTCTGTAATTGTCGATCTGCGCTGGGTCGTCTTTTTTGTGCAGAAGGATGGTGTTTGCGTGTGCGAAGGAGACGGTATGCTGTTGGTTCTGAACATTGCGTTAACTTGGTCTACGATCGTTTTGTTTTTTTTGCATGGTAGTGAAGGGTGTGCTTAGTTAAGCAGCAGAAGCGTTCGCTTGAAAAAGAGTAAACTGCGCAGTGGAATTCAAGTCCAGCTGCGTGCAGTTGTCTCGAGTAAATGTGCGCGATCAACCGAGCTGTTTCGTTTCAGCTAGTTCAAGAAGACAGCACGTCCTCTGTCGACCTACGGGGTGACGCCCGCCAGTGACAGTAGCCAATCCTGGCAGTCTTCGGGTCGTCTTTTTTCGAACTTGAAGTTCCTGATGCAGGAGTAAAATAAAAATAAAAATAAATGGTAGTGCGTGGTTGCGCGACTTTTTGCGCTCTGCCAATTTCATTAAATTACATTTTATTTGGTCCCGCTTCTTGTCTTTCCCTCTTCCTTTCCATCCATGCAAAACCAGCTCCTGATCACCGACGTCGTGGCAGGCGCAAAGGTTATCCTGGATCAGTAGCTAATCATCCCCGGTGCTCCGCCTTCACTTCCAAAACAATTCCTCGTAAGCTCATCGTCAGCACGTTCAACGCACGATCGATTTGTTCACAACAGCGTCTGGCCGACTGTGAAGAGGGTATGTGACAAATAGAATTCAGCATCATGGGACTTTCGAAAACGAAAAGAACTGCTACCGAATTCATTCAACCTACTTCCGGTCACTCGCTTTATAATAGCGGCAACATAGAAGGCAGCCCTCACGCATCCGCAGAGGTCGCTTTCTACGTCAACCAGGTGCTAGACAAATCGGTCGAAGGGGTACGCTATAATTCAAACCGAATCATCTAACTATTGTTGAGACTCAAGGAGGGTCGGCGACTGCGGGTGACTCAGGTCTACGCTCCCCACGCGGAGCATGCTGACCATGAATATGAAAAATTTCTGGACAACCTAAGGCAAGCACTCGAAGATCAATGTTCGCACGATATGGTATTGGGCGATGTTAACGCTATTGTCGGAAGGCGACAAGCTAGCAAAACTGGCTGCGGCAAATTCGCATTGAAGAAGAAAAAAGAAATGCTCGAGCGGGACTCCGGGGCAACTTCTACGAAACAAACGGGCTCTCAATTATAAACTGCTTTCGCCTCAAGAATAGACAGAAACAAACATTGAAACTTTGGAAAGACCAAATGGACGAACATTGAGCGAAATAGATTAAATTCTTACCAAGAGACCAAAATGCCGTAGGAACGGCAGCGTAGTCTCGAAGCAACGCAAGAGAGAGCATTCAGCTCCTCTCCCTCCCCCCCCCAACGCTCCCCCTCCCTTCCGCCGTGCCATCCTCGAATTTCCCTTCATGTTCAACGCGCGTCCAACACTGTCCCGCCAGTTATCATCAACTTACAATCGACTTCAACTGCAAGTCTACATGCTGCTATAGGGGATTCCTCCGACCACACTATACGATGAAATAGTTGATGCTATCAAAAAGGCGATGAAAGGTATGGAGCAAAGAACGAACCGCACCCAGCGCATCAGTGGCCGTACAAGGCAATTAAATAGCCAAGCGTCGAACGATGCGAGGCGGAACAGGCGATGCCCCCTTCCAACTGGTGCGGTATACTGCCATCTGTAAGGCAGTCCGCTGGTCGCTCAAAGAGAACATCCAACGCTACTACATGGATGTCCTAGAAAGAACGATCAGAGCCAACCGGCTGAAGCGAGGACGTACAGAATTCTCGCAGGATAGGCGGCACTTAGTGCAAATGCGACGCAGTGATGGTAGTGTCGGGCAAACCATAAATGATGCAATGCAAACGGTAGGCGAGTTTTTCAATAACCTATATAGCTCTCAAAACGAAAAGCCTGTGACAAGCTGCCTACAGCTTACAGACCAACCGATAACAGCAGAAGAACTGAAGCTTGCATGCGTGCGCATCAAGGAGAGCAAAGACACCCGGCGTTGACGGGATTCCTTCAGGAGTCATCAAAGTATGTGTACCATTGATCACTGAACAACTCGCTAGCCAACTTAACCTCATGTTCAGGTAAAATTACTTCCGCCTTCTCTAGTCCAAGCTGACAATATTCTGTTATATAAAAAAGGCGACCCGGCAGTGATTGGTAACTATCGTCCTATCTTGCGCTCTGACAAAAAGAATTACAAACAGCGTGTAAGGTTGGTTATCCGTAGAACAAGCCGGCTTTCGACGCACTTTCTCGACAACAGACCACATCATGTCTGTCAACCTGCTAGTCGAAAAATGCCGAGAATAGGACCGGCCACTCTTCATGGCATTTGTAGACTTCCAAAAAGCCTTCGATACGATCCACTTCGAAGCTATCTGGGAGGCCCTGAGGGTGGTCGAAATCGACGTCGACACGGTCGGAATGGTTCAGCTTCTCTATGCTGCAGGAACAGCATCGGTGAATGTGGCGGACAGGCAAGTTCATTTCGACATACAAAGGGGCGTCAGACAAGGAGACTCGCTCTCCCCCTCCAGACGGCTCTTAACCAAATCGACTGGAGAAACCGAGGATTCCTGGTAAACCAGTATAGGTTAAAACTACTTGCCTATGCTGATGACATCGTGCTGTGCTCGACCAATCAGGAAGAGCTTCAAGAGATGTTGAACCTGCTCGCTGATGAGTGCAAAAAGGTAGGGCTAGAGATCAGTGTGGAGAAAACAAGTTGGATGACAAATGAACCTGCAACTGGAGAGATAGTGCTGGGCGGAAAGACAGTAGAAAAAGTGG
>JACCHV010000584.1:0-14793 GCA_018907245.1 Eupristina koningsbergeri
ATCAGTCATTGTTTACAAAAATCCCCAGTAAGTTTCTAAAATTTCAACTTTATTTCTCTTATTGTATTCTATCCCAATACTAATTTCTAACGTTTAAACTTTCTACTTTTTATGCTAGTTAAACTGCTAAAGAATTGAGCTCGTAACATGTCTTTTACATGTAAAACTATTCTTTAATAGAAAGCTGCAACAACTACTAGAAACATTAAAGAAGAACCGTTTTCAAATAATTAGAAATCTTACAGCAAAACCTAGTAAATCAAGTTCGAATCTTTTCGTATTTAAAGACTAAAACTCACAACTGCATAGTACACGGCCACGAATGCAGCATATTACCCAACACTTCGGTTTAAACAAAGCGTGACTTAAAATTTTAGATTTTGTATTGTCTATTAAACTGAAGCGTTTCAAAAATAGTCGCACTTTCTGGCTACTAATATACCATATATTAGCGAAGTAAAATGAAAAAGCTAAAATAAAACAAGCGAAATCGAAACAAAACTTGCGAAATTAATCGTGCTAAGAAAAATAAAAATCGATGAGAATTCAAAACGAATTTTTCAAAATTAAAATTGACTTCCTACATGTGGACTCACTGTCAAATTGATTTTTGAAAGATTTCTCGAATAAAGTTATAAGGCATAAAAGGCTTCATGAGCAGGCACGACCGGCAGATCACTACTTAGGCTGTATGACTGGAGCAGCTTGCTTCTTGAGGTTTCTCTGTAGAAAAAACCTGGTAGTCTGATTTGCAGACTGATCTACGATTTATTCAGTTAGATCATATTTTGATGCTAAGCTACGCTAACCTGTGTGAACGAAATTTGTCCTCACGGCCCGCTTTAGTCGAACAATGTCCGTGGTTCATTGAAACCAATCAAGTCGTATAAAAATCGGAACAGAAAACAACTTCAAATTACAATTTTCTAGTGGCAACAGTTACTAAGCATTGGCAAGGTTGTAATGCACTAACATAAAATAGAATTCAGCATAGAAATTTAAATTCAGTCAAGAGAGCACTTTGATGAGCATGAGAGCCACAAAACTTCTACGCAGCTATGCCACAATACTGAACCCACCTTGAACTTGTATTCAGCTAACAACAGGCTTGGCTTTTTATTCTTTTCATACCAGATTGCCAAAGATTCGGTGTTTCTTGCGATAAACAAACCTGGCTCAACACTTATGTGTAAAGTCATCTGCAAAGAACTCGAGCGTCAACCACCAACAAGGATGAAATGATTGGTTATGTGCGCCACGATCTGAATTCGAATTTCTTAGATTTGCATTAAACAAGTCGCCTATCACGCGCAGCTCGCTTTTTGCGTTTCCGTAATTGCAAAACCAATCAGGCAATGATGCAGCAGCGTTCCGGTTCCAGCGACCCAGTGGTTGACCATTTCTGGTTGTTCGTTACGAAGGTTTGAAAGAACTTTCAATTTGATTCAAATGTTTGCTCTAAACATCTAACCACCTAGGCTGAAAAAAAATTTATTTATTTTTTTTGTTCGACTTCGGATTTTGTCAATGATCTATCCCTGCGGTGGCCATGAACAAAAGCTACAACCCCTAAGCCTAGGCTAGATTTGAATAGGCCGTTGAAGACCTAGCGGACACCCAGTTGAGGGAGGTTTTCTCGGAGTTTTTGCTTACTGCGTCAGATACAAACAGCTGTTATGCTTTGTTACTCCGGCATTGCAACGCTTGGGCGTCTACGTGCGAGATGTCGAATCACACTGAAACGGGCGAACATCCATTCGAAGGCGTCTTTTTGGATGGTTCTACAACAGACATATGAAGTTGAGGGGTTGTGACGTCCATTTAGAAAGGTGATTGAAAACAGTCTCAGGTGCCCGCGATAAGTCCAGGGTAGGGTGCAGCAGATGGAGTGATGATTAATCAAAACTGGGTTTCACTGCAGCTGATCTACAAGCGCGCAACGTTTCCTGATCAACTCTGCACAGTCAGTGCTTGTCAGAGACGATGGCTAATTTGGAACACTGGTCAAACTGTCTTCCACGCAGATTTAAATTGACAAACAGGCAGGAGAGGCATTTAAGTGCAGTGAAGCGCCTGTAACTTGTTCTCTCATTTTCGCACTAACACCGGCACATCTCTGCCGACCCTACGGAGCACGTGCTCGCAAGAAGAGCACGCTGACAGCTCAGCAGAACTGTGACCGGGTACTGTATTCTGGGCCCTGGTAAGCGTTCTCTCAAGTTGAAGATAGAAGCAAGAGCTACCAACTGGGATGGCAGGCAGCATCCCGATTTGATTGCAAGTCTTTCAAATTTTGTTTGGTTTAACCCCAGAGGTTCGATGTTACACTTGGCCTTGCTAAAAGACTGCCATCAGGTTGCAGTGAACCGTGAACTTGCTGTCCTCGTGGTGAGTCGTCTGGTGCTTCCGCATAGTTGTGCAAGCAGAGAGAAGCGCCTCTTCAGCACGTCGTTTGTGCCGAATGCAGACGCTTGCTCGTAGACCTGCTGGCGACAGTGCAGCGAAGTAGGTAAACCAAGTGTTTGCCGAAGCTGCGTCACTGCCGTGACCGTCTGCTGAAGAGTGCGTTTGCCCTCCTATTCAACGTGCAGCTCGATCTTTAAGCGAATGTCGCTGAAATAAATTTGAATTTAAGAAAATCGCAAAAACTCAATTCGGGCCAAAAGCCCCCCATTCTGGCGGCAGAGCATTTTGCGTCTCTCGGAGCGTTATTTCCACCACTGAGTTAGCACTCCCTTTCCAAGCTCTTCGAAGAAATGGCCTTCATTCAACCAGTCCCTCCAATATTTCCCGGAGACACAAGGGTAAGTCTCTCATGATCCCTGGCCAAAGACCCCTTGGAGGAGAACCAAGTCCGAGTCCTGGCCCGAGTCTTTGTAACAACAATCTAACACGTCTTCGTTTAGCCTGTCAACTACGTCAACCGCTTGACATTCCAGATCGTGAAGGCAGGCATTTTCTCGGTTATCCATCCGTTCACGTTCTCCACAGTACTCTACAGACTGGGCTTTGAACCGGTAAGCTCTGCTCGCCACTTGCTAAAGTTGCATTTCAGACCACACCAATCACATACGGCATCTTCAGAGAACCGCGGTACCAGAACGTTCATTTTCCGGTCAAGTTGAACTATCGTAACTTTTATGTTGCCCCAAAACGCCAGCTTTTCAGTGAAAGACATCTGCAAGGTTTTCGAGGCGAAACGTCTCTATTGCGGCACGGCACCAAACTTCTGTGGCGCAGTGACCAGCACCCTTACGGCCTTCTACGTGGAACATCAGCTGAACGCTTTCTACGACGATGTGGGCGGTGATGTCGGAGAGTTGAAGTACAAAAGAGAGATTGAGCTGACGCACTACGAAGCGTTTCGCGTCCACTTGCGCGAGATGATTCGACGCTCAATCTCCACCACCATCGCCGTCATGATATCACATCCCTTCTCAGGTAACGCTGGCGAGTTTGCGTTCTGACGCACTGTTTAGTGTTGATGGTTCGTCAAGTGGTTCATGCTGCGTTTAGAAGTAGCAAGTACGCGCATTTCTTCTCCGGACTCGCTCGTATCGGCTACGAAGGCGGTCTGCCGGGCTTGTTCGCCGGCGTACTGCCCGCTATTGTCGGCAATTTGGCTTGTATTTGGGCGATTTTCGGAATTACGTTCGTCGCCACTCGTCTTGTGGTTCAAAGCGAAGTGAACCATCTTTAAAGTTTATTATTCTCACAGCAGCATTTAAGAGAGATCAGGAGGAGGTGAACGACGTGGAAATCATTCGAAAGATGCACAAGTTCGTCGCATTTCTCATCCCGTTCAACGTCGGTCGAGTGGCTCATAGTTTTAATATGGACTCAGTCATTTTGGCATCCGGATTGTGTCCTGACCAGTAATTTTTAAGTTTCGTTTTTGCAATGTTTGTAGCCTAATCATTTTTTTAAATTGTACTACGTCCAATGAGCAATAAATAAAAGGGGCTTTGTCGCAAATCAGCTCTTTACATCCGAACTCTAGCCAACCCGACTGGTCGTAAATTGGCAAGTAGCACGAGGTCTTGAAACGAATTCGTGCTTTCGCTTAGCGATACGCCAAACTATTTTTTGTCGTCAGCTAACAATTTTAACTAGTTGTTTTTGTATTACATCTAGAACAAGGTAAACAACTATTTGTGGTAAAATTGTTGTAAAAGTGCAAGGACTATGTCTTTACTCCAATATCTCTCTCGGTTATCAAAATTAGGAAGAATTTGACGAGAATCGTTTGTCAATAATACTTTTCAGATTGGTTTATTCACAAGCGTTCTTCGCGTTAAGTATAATTTTGCTCAAATTTAGTACCAATTCATTCCAGCTGTCACTGCAACCTTCGATCTTCAATACTTCACGGTATTCCAATGGCTAGTGTTCATCTGACCAAGAATCCGGATTCGGAGGAAGTGCTAAAGGACGATGAGGACATCGCGCATGCTAAAAAAATCCTGGTCAAAGCTAGCATGGGTGTCATTACCTACCCGCTTACATTTAGCAAAACTTTGTTCCAGTTGGGGTTTGAACCGGTCAGTTTGTGTTTGATTTGTTCGAATTTATTATTTAGTATCCTCTTTCCACCGGCAAGGTATTCATAGTTGCTGGTCGAAATGCCTACTTTTTGCCGAATGTCTTCAAATACAGTGAGTTTATGTTCCAGTTGTTATTTTATGTTTTGCTTACAGTGCGCTACGTCTACAAAGACTTTGGTCTGTCAACATTATACCGTGGAGTTGAAGCCGGATTTGTTGGCACTGTAGTTGGCGGCTTCTCTTCATACTATGCGGAGAAATATCTGGATAAACACTACCCGGAAGTCGGTGGCAAGCTGGAAAATCTAGATAAAAAGGAGGACGATTTGGAATGGTACGACAGCTTCCGTATCCATTTGCGTCAGGTTATCCGAAGCTCTATTGCTTCGACCGTCGGCATTACCATTACGCATCCATTTACTGGTTAGTTTTTGGAATTTGGCATCCAAACAACTTAAATCGACTCTCATTCACGCTGTTTTTAGTAATCATGATTCGCGAGATCGCTCAACACGTCGGTGGCGAGTCCAAATACAGCAATCTACTGTTTGGTTTGTTGCGTGTTGGCGACGAAGAGGGTCTGCCAGGTCTCTTCTCTGGTCTTGTTCCCATCCTTATTGCCAATTTCATCCGAACCTGGGGTATTACAGGCATCAGTTTTGCTGTGAATCGTACGCTCATAAAGACTGAGGTAAGTTTAAAAGCTTGTTCCACGAACTACTTTTGATTGCAGAAAGACGCAACGATGATGAAACAAGCGATACGATAAAGGAGTTGCGCCAATACGTTCCGATATAATTCCGTTCACCGTCAACTCTTTCGCTTATTCCATAGGAAGGGTGCTCAACTGTGTTTTCGGTGGTCGGCATATCAGTAGTTTTTGTCTTCTCAACACGGGCCATCATGTAAAATTTTAGTTTGGCTGTGTCACTGCTGCCTTACTCGTTGACCTTCCATCATTGGTCTGACACCTACGACTACCTGAAAATAACCGGAAACGTTGCTCGTGGTGGACGCTTGTTCTTGCGCGAGCACAAAGGTGCTGTTTCCGTCGGCGCCGACCATCGCCTGTATGTCACCAACAAGTATTATTATTAAGGCAATAACGGCGACGTCCTCAAGTGTTAGTTGTGGCATTCTTATCGGTTTATTTGTTCTGTTATGGCTATTTTTAGAGTGGATATACATTTGTAGTTGTGTGGCTCCTTTAGCCGTTTTCTTTCGGTTTTAAAGCGAAGCTCTAGTTAAAGAAAGAAAAAAGCTGATAACAGTATATAAGATAGCTATTTGTCTATAAAATGCGGTTTGATTTGTTCAAGACGTGAGAGCGACAAGGGAATCTAGAAAGAATAGCAGCATAAAGTTGTGTCACGTACTGCACAATGGGTATTTACTGCCACAGGCAATAGCGCAACAATTCCACATATTAGAGTGAAGGATGAAACAACAAAGTACACTGCAGTGTGTTGTAATCGCAACTCTGAGTTCTCGACGCGGAGGACGCGCTCTCGCGAAAAGTGAGTTCTGGGCGCAGCTCCGCATTTTTTAGGGTCGTGCCATTCTCTCCTACTTTCGGGAAGACAGTTTTCGGTCTGCAGTTTCTCGCCGGTCGCTGCTGTGCCCGGCTATTGTTACTATTGAATTTGGTGCGTTCGATCTATTTATTGTTTAAACCTATTTCTATCTCTCAGATCATGTGCAGTTTTGAGCCTAAGATGGCTCACGACAAGTGCATTAGTGCACACACCTCCTTCCTCATTAGTTTTGCAAGTTAAGCGTGAAGCTGATCATAATTCTTTATTTTTATTTTATTTATTGACCTATATCTATTGGAAATCGTAATTCTTATTCGAGATTAGCTCGCTATATAGAGATCGCTTTAGAACAACATTTTACTGAAAAATGCCTTAGATTAATTTTTTACGTTGTCAGACTAGTATGCGTACCCCCACACGTTTGATGTACACATAGCTTATTTTTAAGGTAATAGCAAATAACGCAAATAATAACTGGTGCTAGTGCGAGTGATAACTTGAAAAATTCGGCGTTAATTCAATATGATTAAGTGGGGGTCTAACTGATGGGACGTCACCCGTCTTTCGAATTGCCTGTTTAATCTGTGACTGTATGACATCGCTTGTTCTAGGCGTAGGTCATTGCAGGTCTCTTCAAAAAGCAATACCTGTTGTTGGGCGAACGACAGATTCTGCGACTTGTGTGAATTGACGAATTGTCTCGCTAATAAACTCAATGCGTTGTTGGTTAGCTTAAAATGGTGACAACAAGTGCTCGTTTATGACTTGTACATAATCGGCACTCCTTATTTTCAATAAAACAAACGCTCAAGGCTTCCTTGCCAAGCGAACAAAAGGTAGGGCTCCACATCCAACTGCTATTATTTTTCAAATCCCTACTCCTGTGTCAAGAACTCAAGTTTGAGGAGGAACAATCCAGAGAGAGCCGCCGAAGTTGGCTTATGTCACTAGCGGGCGCCACCTCATAGACCGATAGGACGTGCTGCTTTCTTGAACTAATTGCATGCAGGCTAGCTGAATCGAAACATCGTACGGCTTTCTTAATCGCGCACATTCACTTGAGACACCGCACACAACAGGGTTCGAACCCCACCGCGCGGTCTGCTCGTTTTCGAGTGAGCACTGCTGCCATTTAACTAAGCATTCTTTCATGTCACCAACGACGACCTAGAAATTAGCTGTTGAGTTGCTAAAAACTCACTGCAACTTGCGTTTCGATCTCGCATCATGTTCTAGCGAGCCAATCCAAATTGTCGACTCTTGTGCTTCGTCTGCGAAACTCCTGCCAACTTCCCTCAGACAGTGTTTGGACTAGGGTCGAATGCTCTTCAAGCAGTCATCCGACAAAGACTCAAATCAAGTTTACGGCAAGTTGTGTTGTTGACTTCATCGAGTCGGACGCTTTTCAAATAATGGTACGCTCATCGCGTTCGCACGACTTCCCTCGGGCGTCCATCGCATTCTGGTCATGATTGCGTAGTCTGGAGGCAGACGCTTGAGCATCGCTTCTCGGTCGTCCCGACCTCCTTACGATCTCTCTATTGTCCAAGCAAGCGGTGCGATACACTTTGACTTCACTCTTCTCGTTTTGTGTAGGACCTCTCCGGCATGAAATCCCACTAAAAAAACAAAAAAAAAAGTAAAATTTTAAGAAAAGTCAAATCATTTGGGGTTTATGTGTCGAGATACTTCAACGTAAGAAGTTCACCCAAAAAAAGAAGTCCGGATGCTTCAAATTTTCAATTTCTTTCACTAGAAGATCATTTTCAAATTTTCTTTGCAAAATAGAGGGTAACTTTTAAACAAGCTACGCCCACCTTCCTCCTGCTCAACTCCCAAAACTAATGAGATGTGTACACTAACTAATGACCGTAATGTAAAAAAACAACTTTCCGTGCGAAATTCAGATTTCTAAATTATGCCTCACCCAACCGTCATTACTTTTCAGCAGTCTGCATCCGGCAATGAGCCTGAACATAACTTTTCTGGGGACTAGGATCTAACACGACAATGTGCAAAGGGCGAATTAACGTCCTCTGCATAGAAGACGAGCGTAAGCTTTAAAACTTTTAAAATTGAGAACACAATAGAAGAACGTGCAGGTTAGTGTTATGTTCTTAATGCAAAGTAAATCGGCGTTTAGGGAATAAACACTTTGATTTTCGACCAAACATAAGTTGTAGGCTTACTGTCGCCGATGGTACTTACACCCGCCGGATATCAAAGTAAATTTGAATCAGAAGCGCAAACGCTTTCCAGAGTCAACAAGTCTGACACGCTCTTGCTGGAGCTAAATTTTGCCGGCCAAGGAATATGTTAATTGCCCTGCTAATTTGTGCGAACCCGTCAATTCTGATGCCACAGCATTGCAAACACTTCCACAACCAGCGAAACACTTATGATTGATACCTTCGTCGTGTCTCACAACGAATGCCTATTACTGCATTACAATGCCAATCACATGTGTTCTGGCGTTTGTTGTGTCGCAAGACAGCTATCAGATTGGCTGGGAACTGCGTCCGTAAAGAGCAGCCTATTTTTGAAAGTCGGCTGATTCAACCAAGCACTTATTTTTTGATTTTTTAATGTAGTTAAAGATGTTGTTTTTATTATGGCGTCGTTACAGATGTGTCAATGACATCACTGAGACACGTCGGTGATGATTGTGCTCGAGTTTTGAGAATTTAGTTCTTATTTTTACAAAATCCTCATCGCGAGTATTGATGATTGTCACGTGAATTCGCAAGCCGATCACAATGACAGTGCGGATGTGAAAAGTCGCGAAAGTAGTACTAGATTTTTTAGCATCTTAGTTCTGCTAGCACTGTCATAGATCGGTCTTTGCGCACAAGTTTTATCGTCGTTTGTTAAGACTTGGGTGGAATTGCTGGACTAGTTTGCACGTTTTGAGGTTTGTCGATCAGACTTTTGACTTGTTTGTTGCGAAGCTCTAAAATCTAGGAAGAGACTGTTCGCGTTCAGGGACAATTGTCACCTGACTAGTGCTTGGTTATCATGGCTGGGGATTAATAAAAGGTAAAGACTCCGGATCATTTCTTTAGACTAATCAGGTGATTTTCATCAAATACACTGGATTTCTAAACGTTATTCCTGCATGAGTGTTTTTCTTCATTTAAGATTTCAAATCATGAGCAGTGCTTTAAAAGCTGTGTTACCGAGGTTAAGTTTTCTGTCTGCTTCTGGATTATTTTTTTAGCGTGTTTGCAGCAATAACCGAATAAATTCTATGTCGATACTGAGAAGATATGCTTATCTCTCGACATAACGCATCCGCACCGAGGGGTGTGCTCTATCTTAAGACTGAATTAAGGCGGCTTTATTACTCAATTAATGCTAATACTGGATTAATCAAAGTAGGTGAATGGCTACGTCATATTGAGTGAGGAATCTGTTAGAGCGGGAAGTATGTTCTCCGGAGTTTACTGCATTTTAATGACGCAGTGAAACCTTGGCGACGACATGCATTTTGTTGGGGCGAAATCTAAAAGGTCCGTTAGCTGGAATTTCGGGCTTCAGTTCTGGTTCACCGGCGCCAGCGAGTAGAATTGAATTTAATAACAGGTTTTTTCAAGAATAAGGTGTTATCAAAATTTGATTGCTTTTAGATGAGTCGCGACGTGACTAGTTTAAGGAGTCAGTAAAGTCGACAATTAATCAAAGCCGATCTTGCGGCGAGGTTTGGCTGCATTGCTGCGAACGCGAAGTCGGTCCTGCCCTACTGACAATGCTCGATGGGATGTTTTGCAAGTATTGCCGCGGCGCAGTGCCTCGCAGTTGTCTTTGATCAGTAAGATTAGTGGCTTCTCAAACACTTTGTGCAGGACATCAGCAGTTAGTCGTTGATGCTCTAACACTGTCTACCGCGTCGAATGCGCACTGTTCGAATTGCCGCGACCGACTCTGACACTCTAGTGAATAGGCTTCAGCTGGCCAAAGTCAATTCTTTGTTGTTTAGGTCACGACTTCTCTTCCCAGTAGAGCCGTCGTCTGCGTGCAGTCGGATTGCAATCTGTTGGGTCGTTGTCGAAGCGTTTCTTGTTCGCTCTTAAGCAATAGGTGCGCTTACATTATTTGGAAATTTTATATCGCTCTCAAACAGATCCCCATGTATATACATCGCGTTTCCCGTTCAGGTTTAGCGCATGGGTGCGAGGATTTTAAAGTCGAGCCGTGAAGCAGCACGGCAACCAGTGCTCGACTAGTATCTCGGTGATTGTTATCAAAGCCTCGTGGCGGTAATTGGCGACACTCGGTTGGGCTGTCGTTTGTATTGTTGCTTATACGTTTTGTCTTCACCTGTAGTATTGCAAATTTGGATGGAGGTGCCTTTGTGGTGAATGCGTTCGGCGGCCGCTGAGACGCACGTCTGCGCTGACTTGCTTCGACTTTCGGCTCCAGGCGCGCAAAGTTCAGTCGATAAACGGCTGGCCTGACCTCAGCAGCGACTTTAGACTGGGGACGCTGTTGTCGGTGGTGCTCGGGGTCTAACTTTTCAAAACGTTATCACTGATTCACACTCTTGCTGCCACCAGCATTCATGAAAGGAGCATCATTTAAGCTATCGTATTGCTCACATCTCTCCCGTGTTTATTATAAATAAACTGCGCCTGTAAAGCGGCTCATGACCCAACTTTTCTACATTCCCGATGCCCTTTTTATCAGGGGGCTAGTTCAGACATAAGCTCTTTTAATGAGCCCGCAACTCCCGTTCGAAATAGCGTCGGCTTGTCACAACGGCAAACAACATTACTTTCTTAATCTTTCGTGGCCATTTCGTTGATAATGAAGACATGATTCGCGTTTTCTCTTATTAACACTGTTTGTTAATTTTGAGATTCAAGTCACTGATTGTGCAATTCTACAACATCGTCTTCCAACATGTCAAACCACAAGAAGGCGCTGCTAAAAGTAATCATCTTGGGTAAGTTGTTTTTGAGGATTGACTATAATGACCTGGAGAGCGCAACTTCTTCAACCAATGTTAACTGTTTGACAAGTTCAAGAATGAATTCGTACCTATTAACAACAGTTGAAGATGATGCTACAAATCTAAACATAAACATCTGCTCCGCCTCTCCGACGGGGCTGAATAGCAATTTCTTTCTAGTCGAAATTCCATGAACTGTTTCAAGCAGACGTTTAGGCCAGAAACTGTCCTTGATGAATCTTCAGCTGCATCTTGCTGGCTGCTTGTTTGCGCAAAGCTTTCGACCAATCTAAATCATTGTTCAACAACTGAATCTCCCAGTAAACGTCTCTTCCTTTAGTTATTTCCTTGCGGACATTAATTGCGGGGGTAGTTCGGACCTGATAGATCGTGGCAACATACTAAACCCGAAAAAGTCTGAACGCCACTGATCAAGTGTTTCGTCTTTGCTCCTATCTAGATGCGGTCCTCGGGAACTGCAACATCACCGGTGCGCACATGTCTTAAAGCAGAGTATATTCAAATCAAACAAATTTACCACCAGAATTGACGCAATGAAGGGGTTGTACGATTTTGACAAAAAAAACTCGGGCGATATCCACTGGGCGTGTTGTGTGTGTGATGAATACCTGGGAAAGCCGTAGGTAGCAGCTGTGCCTTTCAAAATTCAAAAAAGAACTTCGAATGAGTGCGAGTTTTGTCGGTACGCGCGGCTTCGCTAGCTATCGTGGTCAGCTTCTCTTGGGCCCAGTGACCTTCGCATAGGACCGGACGTTTGTAATCAAAGCTGATCGGTGTGCGAGACGTGCATCAAATAAAAGACGTTTTTGACCGGAACGTCCTGCAAGTCAGTAAAACTAAACTCTATGATGATCAGAACAATCTTCCCTGCTGCGACGAGAACCAAGAACTCGGTAGTCCAAAATTATGGAGAGCCGTACTTCTTGATTTAACGGCAACCCACTCCACCAGAGCTTCTGCTCTCTGAATAGCTACCGAGGAAGCTGCTACATGGAAGCAGTTGCAAACATTGATTTAAAATTTAGACGCGTAATGCAAATCGATTCAGTAAACGAACTGTTTCAGGCGATATGGGTGTTGGAAAGACGTCACTGATGAGCCAATATGTGAACAACCGCTTCAGCACTCAGTACAAAGCGACAATAGGCGCCGACTTCCTCAGCAAAGACATCACCATCGACAACAAAATGGTCACTGTTCAGGTGGGATTTCTATCTCAAGCAGGTCTCAACAAACAGGTCTTTTCTTTAGATATGGGATACCGCTGGCCAGGAGCGCTTCCAATCACTGGGTGTCGCCTTCTATCGAGGCGCCGACTGCTGTGTTCTCACTTACGACATCACCAACAGCAACTCGTTCAAGTCGTTGGAGACGTGGCGAGACGAGTTCTTGGTGCAAGCGAGGTAAGAAACTACTGTACTTTGAGAAGTTACGACAATTCTAGTCCTCGGGATCCCGATAACTTTCCGTTCGTTTTACTTGGCAACAAGATCGACAACGAGGCGAAGCGTGCAGTCAGTTCACGGAGAGCTGAGGCCTGGTGCCAGCTTAAAAATAACATGCCATACTTTGAGGTTTGTCACTGGTCTCTTAGGCGACATTTGTGCCTCCCTGTTTAGGTCTCTGCCAAAGATGGCATTAACATCGAAGATGCATTCCAAGCGATCGCGCGCGCTGCCTTGCAACGTGAAAGTCAAGATGTGCACGAGTTTCCAGAGTTTCCCGACCAGATCCGTCTGACCGGTCAGCGTGAGCGTGAGTCGTCGTGCAGTTGCTGAGGAGGAATATCACTAAAAATAATTAGTCACTTTAAAATAATAAAACTGTCTGTAAAGGCGGCTGGAGTGGGCTGTCGTCGCCATAAGGCCTTACAAGTGGTTTTTGATTTGCCTTTTCAATGATGTCATTTTATAAAACTACTCGTTACTCTTCTTTTTCGGACAAAGTGTTATTGCCTATAATCATTACCGATATTGTCGTCTGTATCACTGATGTTCTCCCCTTTACTTTTAGACCTTCTCCCGCAATTTCTTGTTTTGAGAACAGAAAGTACGTGTATATTTTCTTTGTCTTGTTTCTGTAGACCCCGAACGCAGTTGTCGCCTCCGTGCGAGGCGACTGAATTGTACAGCACCATAAATACCGAATGTAATCTAGTTACTGCTTTTGGACCAAAAGTAAAGAGTATATTGCAGATGAACAGTACTTTGACGGCTTTTACTGTTTAATTGGTCTCTGTATCGGGGCGTCGAATTCGAGAAAAGAGCCCCGAAGTCCGTCAAAGTTGGCCATTGTCGCTGGCGAGCGTCCAGTTGTAGGTCCAGAAAACGCGTCGACTCCAAACGGCTGAAACAGAACAGCACAGTCTGCTCGACTGTGCACGTCCACCCAAGACAGCCGCACACAGCCGGGCCCGAGTCCCACCACACGGCTCGCTCCTCTTTGAGTGAACGCCGCTAGCACTTGACTGAGCATGCCCGGGTCGGCGATCTACTGGAACGAGCACCTGACTTTATTTTGAGGTTAATCAGTGGCAACAGCCCCCGAAACTTGGGTTTGAAAGTTCTACAGGTTTGAGTTCAAAGACGAACTGTGCGTTCAACTAAATCCCAAGCGAAACGTGCTGAGCCTCAGCTTCAAGTCCACTCAAATGAATGTCGTCGGCTTTTGAGCACTTTTCAAACCAAGTTTTCGAAGTCGGCCGAGTACGTTTTGCTTATGCGGACAGCCGCCAGACAACGACAGTGCTCATGACCAGCGCCAGCAACCTGGAAAGATGGGCTTTACAACTACATTGGCCAACAAGAACTACTAGCTTTGATCCTCGGCAAATAGAGTTAAAAGTTAAAAGCTCCAAAACAACTTTGGTGACGGTACGATGATAGTGTGCAATCGGCGGGCTGCAGCACTTTATTCACGCCACGACGAAAAGTCAAGACCTGGCAGCTCTTGGCACGAAACAACCTGACTACCGTTGTCAACCAAGAAGACGTTCTTCTGAACACGGTTAAACGAGTCGCCGGTTTCGCACAACACTCGACCAAGTGTCATCTGGTCCAAAGACTGGCGTTGTGCCTCTGTGAAGACGTCTGGATTCTTGTAGAAGAACCTGAAAAAGCGTTTGGCTATGTGTCCGTGCGTTCGATTTTACAAACAAGGCTGGTACGCAAGGCGGACCTTCATTGCGACCGTTAAAAGCACCTACCGGTCTCCGTCGCGTAGTCGTTTCAGCTGCTCAGCAAAGATGCACAAAGGTGGGGCCCAGAAGGAGCCGCCGGGCGGCGTTCTAACCAAACCACCAATGTACAAGTCGATTTGGTCCGGAAGCCCGTACAGTTCAGAGACACGCTTACGGACATTTTCGTCCGGCACTTCCGGCCAGTTATCAAAAGTGAAGTTGCCAAGTCCACAGAGCTCACGGTAAGCACTGTAGCTTTTGATACCGTAGTCGCGTCCTCGCTGCACATTCACTGCCAACATATCTGTCTCACCGTCAAAGAGGAGTTCGGTGACAGACGGACCTGCAAATCGCATCGGGTAAGTCACGCGTCAGCCCGCAAGATTAACCTAAGCGGTTCGCACGACGAGCGGGTGTGATTATCAGACCGCGAACGATCAGGTCGACGCCGGAAACAAACAGACGACGCGTAGACGCGACCGCCTCTATAAAGCGGTACTGGCCGACGGGCCGCCAGAAACTGTCGACAAGTGGGTACGCTTCCTGAGAAGGATAAACAGGTTGGAA
>JACCHV010000588.1:0-18514 GCA_018907245.1 Eupristina koningsbergeri
GGACGTAAATGAAATTTTATTCAGTTTCCCTTGAATCTAACTACGCAGTTGCCAGGTAGGAATTGTAATGTTAATACAACTTATTGTCGTCTAGTCTAAGCCGATCAAATGTGTTTGCCTTCCTTTCAGATTCTTATCTAACGTGCTATGTTCTGAAGGTAAACATTAATCTTTCACAACCGCGTGATTTTGTTTTAAAGCTAAGAGTTCAAAGTACTGACAGCCTCTCGCTCACAGCAGGCGTTTTCGCGCTTCTTGAGCTGACTGTCGTTTCAAATTCGATCTGCACCCTACCTAGCTCCATCATTCCGTTTCTCAATTTAAAACGCACCAGTCAGTTGATAATGGTTTTTTTGGCTCGCGAAAGCTGTTCGAAATTAGATATCTAAACAATACAAATATACCTATTTTTTTGACAAAAGACTCACTCAACCCGATTTTGAGTTGGGTCTGCCAACGAATGCGTTTCAGGTTGTTAGTTGCCCGACAAGTCAAATCTGCAGGTATGCTAGTTTTACAAATGTTGGGTTCGACGTTCGAGGACAGAGCATGGTTCGCGAAAACTTGGGATTTATTAGGCAGGGATCATATAGTCACACACAACAGATCGGAGGCGGAAACACAAAACAAGAATGGGCAGTTTTCTTCCTTGTGCCGCCTGGGCTTTTGTTGCGAGTTTTCGCGGCGTGAGCCCGCTCGTGCTTGACCTACCTCGGACCCGACGATAAATAAGCAGGTTCGAGCGTTACGTGTATTTCTAGATTGCCATCCAGCATAAGACCTGCATTTTCATAGAATGATCTGTCCTCAAGAGTCCAAGCACAGCGCTATGCTCTGAAATTTTACTGGATAGTTTTTCTGTGCAGCCCTAAAGCAACTTTCTCAGGTTAGAAGGAGGGTGGTAATACGCTTTTCGTTGCGGTTCAACGCCACCTTATTTTTCGCGGTTTTTAGATTTAAAAAGCCTGTTCTTTTTGCTGTCATTATTGCTGCTAAAACTCGGTAGATGAGCCATGTTGTTGACTGCGACAATACGGCCAAAACGTCTTGCATTTCAGATGACGTTTGTGTGGAGTGTCCTTTGTTCAATTTTGTCGTTTTACTTTTCCGAGTTGGCTCTAACAGAAATAAGCTTTTCCTCTTCAAGTCAGAAACTCCTGGGCAGTTTACTGTAAGCGAAGACTATGTCGGCTACACATGGAATTAAATGTGCACTTTCTCTCAATTGGCGTTTTGTCTATAGAAGCGTCAATTGTTTCCATTAGTGGTAGTGTTGGCAAACTTGATTTGTTCGTTTTATAAGTGCTTGCATAACTTCGCACCCATATCGTGAGTTATCGACTCAAGAGGGAACACCGGCGCACAAGAGTGACTAAAGGTTATAGGCAGGAGGAAGGAGGTGAGTACCGGAACAGAGGTGAGACCAAGAACAGCACAGTTTATATACGTGGCGAGACAAAGAGAATTAGATGGTCGTTGGAGACCGACACACGAACAGAATAAGCGTTTAAAACCTAAGTGCTTTACAAGAACGAGTGATAGGTGGATAAATCGGCAAAGGCCCGAGAGAGAATAATCAAGTCAGTTAAACGAGCAAGTAAAAGTTAAGAATGGAAATTACTGCTTCCACACACTTCTCGCGAGTTTTTGTTTCGGATGCACTCACGTTCAAAACCCGACATCAATTTCGGTAAACCCGATCCAGTTTTGCAGTTCCACAGTTGCTGAGGATGCATTTCAAGGTCATCCTTGCTGTTGGATTCAGCTGGCTGAGTGCGATCTGATGCGATTGCCGAGGTGTTGAAAATGTCCTATTAGAGGAATCAAGTTATTTCTTTGGAATTTGAATGGCGTCGACTAAATTACAAAAGAGCTTTTCAATGATGACTGTAGGGCAATAGCACTGATTATAAACTGCAAACACCTATACTAGTTTTTAAAGTCAGTGCTTTTGTTAACACCGATTTGTCCACATTTTAATAGAAAATTGTCATTGAAATTCGACGGTTAGGTGTCGGTATCAAATTGAATTTATTTCTAGGTAATTGCCCAGGAGGTGATACAGATTGACTTGACTTGACAAAAACAAACCAAACTAATAGAAAATGCTCCTGAGCTTCCAGCTTCGCACTGCTGATATTGCCGTGGCTTCGTTGCTTCGAGAGTCGTTTGTTCACGCTTCCAGCCTCTTCCCTTTTCAGGCTACTTGGGTGTGGCGAGTCAGCAGCGCAATTAAGGATCTTTGGGGACCGTTACGTTGGGTGTGCGCCCTACTGATCGGTCCTCCCCTCTTGAGACTGCTCCACCATCTGTTGGCCGTTACACATCTTTCGAGCGAAACTTTCTCTGTTGGGTTTGAACCCCACTGAGAGGTAGTTCCTCCTGGCGAGATGCGGCTACTTTCAATTGAGCATACTGCGGTGAGTAGACAGACTTAGCTGGATGTGAGCCCCGCTAAGCGCGCGGCTCCAGGAGTGCTGCTTGGAATTGCCATGGTCGGAAGATGTTGACTCTGTCTGCAGACGATCGGAGTTAGGGGGACTAACTGTGGCCCAAGGCGAGTACAAAGAGTTTAAAAAGGTCGGCGTTCTAATCAGCTGGAAATGTGAGCCAGTGACTAGAGAGCCCCGGGGATGATTAGCTGTTGATCTAGGTAAGCCCTCTACGCCTGCCACAGCGTCGACGGCCAAGAGTTGGCTTTGCATGGTTGGGGACGAAGAAATAAAACGAATAGAATAAAATAAAATTTAATGAAGGTCGGCAGAGCGCAAAACCGTACAACTACTCACTACCATGCAAAAGACCGAAGCCGGATGTGCCGGAAGTGTCTTTAGAAGGTTGCACATTCATTGGCTAGGTCGCGAACAAAGCTGTTCTCCACAGATTTTAGATTTCAGAAAGACTTTAACGCTGGTAAAGAACTTGATTGAGTTCATTGCTGTCAATTCCAGGCTTGTTTCTGAAAGGGCCCCATCGCTGATGTCGAGTTTGACGAAGTCATTCCAGTCTAGGGCGAAACAAACCTGTATGGCTTGGTTGCAAGTCCTTCCTTCTGAACGTTTCATCAGTCCTTCCACAGCAGTGATATCAGCTGACAAATATCAACTAACTGTCGTTTTCAGAGGCATCCACTTCAGATCTTAGTTTCAACTGTAAATATTTATTTATGTTTCAAATAATAAGTTATAATACAAATGACTAAACCCTTTTGCTAGTTTTGCTGTTAGTTTGCAATTCGGAACCAGCAGTCCAGTTAAACAAAATAGAATCATGCAAGAACTCAGACAACCGTGTATTGGTCAAGTGCGGCGGCACTGTCTTGTCAAGCTGCGTGCTTGCAGCTGGCAGTGTGAACAGACGCTTTGCAAACGCGGCTATTCGTGGCGCCAGCTTATCGCCAGCCTCCCCGGCCCCCACTGAAGCGGATCGGCATACGCTGGTACTATCGTTTCAAAGTAGCGGCTTTTCAGTTCCAACTCAAGGTTGTCGCGTCAACGGTCAAAGCCGTTTAAATTCTTTTTGCGACGGGTGAGTGATTTGATGGCGCGGGACAGTTTTGCCAATGTAGTCTGAATTGGCAACGGTTGTTTGCAATACCAAAGACTTACTCGAAACTTGCTGCTTGTCGTAGTATTCATCTAGCATACTTCGATGGCCTGGCGACAAGAGTGTGGCGAAGAAGTGCGTTTCTGTTAAGAAATCGCTCTCCATTGAGCTCATCAGTTCGTCAGCTATAACGCACAAATGACGCTTTAGATCAGTGCTTGGCCTCTGCTCGATTTGCTGCTTCAACGTTTGGCGAATGATGTGGAATTTGAGGACGACAAGGTGAGCGGTCGCACGACGTGAAACAGCGCACGGCTCCAGATGTGAGATAAAAATATCGATAAATGACTTGTACTTTCGAAGCAGATCGACGTGCTGAATAGCTGAGCTAATAAAGTCGACGATCTAAACACCGATTGGGCAACCTTTGAAACCGTTTACCTGCTGTTTCTGAGGTGCGTTGTTGTCGACCTTTGACAAAATGTCTTGGACTGAGCAGGCTGGGTTCTCCAGTAGCAACAACAACTTCTCAGTCAGTGCTGCGTCCACAAACCACCTCGAGTCGTGCTCAAACTTAACAAAAGCGCAAGTACTTGGTGAAATCAGGTTTTTTTTAAGTAGCAAATTAAAAAACAACGGTATCTCGTCTGCAAGTGGTTGGATGTAATGAAAGCAGATAGTTCCTACCTAAGATGCTCCTTAATTTCAAAATCTTGTCTTGCTCTGTTGCCGGCAGCTTTGTCAACGATAATGGATCAAACATTCCTTCCGTAATTTGATATAAGAAAGTCCCAAAACAGGAGCATTTGAAGACAAATTGATCGGATTTCATTAATTCGTCTACGCACCTATTTACAAACAAGTTGCACATTTCGGGCTTTACATTCAAACGCTGCAACACATCGAGTAACTCATGTTGTGCCCGATCAGCCGTCTTTAGCTCAAGTAAATCAACGACAAGTCTTTTTGGCGTCCTCATCCATTCACTACAAACGGAAAATTTCAGCCATCAAATCACTGTTGATTTGCCGGTTGTTCTTGAATTCCGACCGACTTCATACGTTAGCGTGCCGCCGGACACTCTCGAGCACACCAACGGCAAACCCGAAGACCTTTGAAAACTTCTCGACTCGCACAAGCTTGTTGTGTAAGTTGATCTCGATGGTGTCGCGATCGGGCAGAATGTCATCGTATGTAGGCAAGACTGTACCAGGTTGTTGACCAAGCTCGTAGCCGATCTTCAAAAGTTTGTTAAAAAAGGCTTTCATTCCTAAAAGATTTGGAATAACAACCGTAAACACCAGAAACGTTACCGTTCGTATAAAACGTATCGACAGGGAGAATGTCAGTCGCCAAAGACTTCACCATCAAACTCTCCAAGTTGATGTTGTAGCTAATGTTCTTATCCATTTTCTTTACAAGATAAGCGTTGCGAGCTCGAGCGCTGCGTCTTGCGACAGGATTCCGACTTTTGCATTTAATGTTTGGCAAATTCAGCTTTTCTGATGGATTCGAACTATAGCTGGCGATTTCCACAGGCATTTGTGTGTTCAAAACCTGCTGCTTCATCTTCGACTTCAACTCGTCCAAATAACAAACTTGAACGTGTCGAATGCGATTGGCTGAATTGGTTTGAGGAGAAAAAATGCGGGTGCAATTTGCACAGATTGCGGCCAGGATAACGCCCTTTGAATTTACAAGGTAGCGAATACAATAGCTTGGGTCGGACAGCATTAACTTTTGCTTAAGTTCTCCTCGATGGAGGCGGTCGCGTATTGAACAGGCCCATTCGCGGTCGTATACTTTGGTTGATTTAAGCAAACGGTTCTTATTTGATGTCAACTTAACATCGGCATCTAAAATAACATGTTGAATCTGAAAAACATGTAAACCGGCCTTTGATCTTCTCCTCTATCAAAGTTTTGTTGATAAGAAAATTCAGGAGATTCGAGTTTTTTTCAACCGTTTCGTTTACTGGGTAGCCGTCCTGGTTGTATTCATTCTCATTTATCAAGAAGCCATTGTCTAAACATCAAGACTGGTGAGATTCCATGGAAAACGCCATACCCTCGTTATCCTGCAGCCAACACTGATGCATCCACTTTTTGTAATCGATGGACAGGAAGATCTCGCCACAAAAGGTGCACATCCCAGCGCGTTTCTTTCCATTTTGCCCCATGATGAATTTAAAGGGCCAATTCCGCATCTTATCCGGCAAATCTTGGAGCTAAAAGCTAGGAATTGCTAGTCTTAACGAAAACAAACTTTGCACTTGTGCTTGTCCAACGACTTGCGAAGTGCGATCTGAGTAGTATCTGCGTAAAATGGCCGTGGAATGTCTTCGATTTGGACCCTGTAGGTTTCGTCTTCTATAAAAATCACACACATGATATTTTTTAAACTTTCAACAATAAAAAATGTCGTCTAATGGAGATTTCAAACGCCTGTGCGTCGTTTTACTTTACAATCATTGTCAGTTTGGAGAAAACACAATAGTTGAAACTATGTAAATTACTTTCATGATTTCCTGCATCTTTACTATGCACTTCCACACACGAAATGCCGTGATCTTCCATCAGTTGGCTACTATCGTCGTGCTCCATCAGACCACACTTGACGCAAGTGATAGCTAGTCTAATACCGTGCTTGACAATCCATTTTAAAGTACAATCTACGTCGTCCGAGTAGTCGTCAAACTATAGTAAAGAATTTTAAAGGACAAAGTTACAAGGTTTACGTGGCTTCGCTATCTTCAACTCCAGCCTTAAAACTTTGCTTGCACTCCTCCTCATAATCGCTTATTCTTCCGTTTTCATATGATTTCCAAACTGCTGCACGGTGGTTGATATCTAGGAAACGCTCCCTGTCATATTGTTGTAATTTATCGTCATCACTGTCCCTTATCTCTGAATCAAACTTTATGTGTAAATTTTCAAACTCCTACCTTGTTTGATCTTCTTTGATGCTGGCGCGCTGGAGCTGCATTCCTGGCTGTGTCGGTAATTTTTTTTTCCATCAGGAGATCCATCATCGTCGCACATCTTGCCAAAATCGTTAAATAGATAAACTTAACACCTTTGAACTGAAAATTCAAGTGTAGGACAACTCTACCGAAATGGTCAAGTCTTGCTTTTCTTTTTTAATCGACGCTCTACGGCGTAATTGCAAACTGACGGCTGAACCGTACCTTTCCGTTGATTTGAGCGGACATGGCATCTTCGTCAGAGAGTGGTGGATGCACAAAAGTCTATTACTATTTGGACGACTCCACGCCATACATGTCTACTATCGCTGTTCCACCCGAAAGTATTACGCTTGGCGATTTCAAAAAAGTCTTTAATAGACGCGGCTACGAGTACTACTGCATGATCTATGATAAAGAAATCGGAAAGTAAGTTTTACAAAGGTTACAATTTACTTGTATTTTTTTTCAATTAATGCAAGTCTTTAGAAATGTTCGTCAAAAAATTCCTAACGACAATTTCAAACTTGTCTGTACTAAACTGGGTATCTTCGAGTTGTTTTTAAAATCAAAGAACGGCCCGTCTACGTCTGCGGGCACTATTACACGTGCTACTACTTCCGGCAAAGCACATCGTAATGGATTCTTCGATGGCAGAGAATACAAAAACGAGGTAAGGCACTCAAATATTTAAAATTTTGCTTTTACATTTTTAGGTGCTGTCGTCAATCTGCGATGAGATGGATGTAGGTGGTGGACAACGAGTATCGATGGTTACAGCGATTCCATCCAGCGTCGGCAGTTTTATAAGCAGTAGGCTAAAGTTTTTAAAATTTTAAAATTTAATTTAGAGCGAGCCGGTGAACATTTGGCTGAGTTATCGGCTTCTGAAGATGCTTATCGTATAGATGCCAATTCGCTTGAGTAATTTTAAACATTCTGAATAAGTTTACTTAACGATTTTGTAGTTACACCGAAGAATCCTCTGACTACCGACAAGTTTCGGATAAGCGTAAAAGTAACGGTCATAGAGATCGCTATCGCAAGCCCTATGTGCCGTCAACGATTTGTTCTGCATCTGAAAGCAGGTCGACCAATTTTTAAAAATTTATATCACGACAGTTAATGTTTTGATTTTTATTAGAAAATGTTGCTAAAACTGCATTAAACTTAAACATATAAGCATTTTAGTTACTCTCTTCCTGGCATCAACGAAATTAAATTATCACTAAAAACTTTGCCATTGGGTTTAAGCTATGCAGCCAACGATGGCGGCATTTTTATTTGTTCGATTCAACCAGGTATTTTTTAACGTTTAACAAATACGTCTATTTCTTTAAGGTAGTGCGGCTGATCGTTGCCAACTTTTAGAGGTTGGTGACCAAATCATTCAAGTTGACTCAACTAGCTTCGAGCATCTGACTAACGATCAGTGTCTGGCACTGTTGAAGAAGATATCCGGTGAGCGAAGGTAAATTTTATTGTATTTTATACGACTTTAAGCTCCTTGATTTTCGGGGAATATTCTCTAATTGTCGCCCCAAACGCGTTTCCTGTCAGAGACGTTAAGCGCTCTTTGTGACACTATGGCCGTCGACGTTTCTATGTGGGTTGAGACAACTAAACAGCCCGGAGTAGAAACAGTTGGTTTTGAATCAAACGATGCCATCGAAAATCGATCAGTGGGTGGTAAAACAGAAGCTACAAGTGATGAGGAATTGGCGGCCTACGAAGATCGTCGGAATGGCATTGGCGCTCATTTTGTTCCTATGGTAATGCACGCAAAAAAGCAACAAAAAGAGCAACAGCAGAAGATTCAGCGTAACTCTGCTTTAAAAGTTATACAGCAAGCAGAAGGCGAAGAGGATTCTGGTAATTTTTTAAAAGAAAACTTTAATTTTGCCACCTTTAGATAAAGTAGTTTTGACTATCAACGATCCACCAGTCTCTATCGTTCAGTTTATGTCACGGCCTAATTCGGGTCTTCAGGTGAAAGACCGTAAGTGGCTCAAAATCCCTATTCCGATGTCGTTTATTGGACACGAACTTGTCAACTGGCTCTTAGAAAAGGTGCATGGATTTGAAAGCCGAAAGCAAGCTCGTCATTTTGCCAATCGTCTTCTAGAGCTAGGTCTTATAAAACACGCGGTGAATATGAACAGCTTTAGCGAGAAATGCTATTATAAATTTGATGGTATGTTTCTTTATTAAAGCACTGGTAAAACTAATGATATAGATAAAATTAGCGCCGAGAGGCAGCGTTTGGAACAACAGTCGAAGCTTAATGGCGAAAGCCCCACTGAAATTACCTATATGAGTGGACCGTCATCGGGCAGTCCAAGGCAACAGCAAAGGTTTTTACAACAACAACAAGGTAATTATTAAAGCATTACAATCCAAACAGTGACTTTTAGGAATGTTATTGCCATCTGAGGACGCCACCAAACTAGTGACTAAACATCGTCCGGTAATTCTACAACCAACGACTACAATTTCAAAAACAATGCCTAATGGGCACAATTTTACCATTGACATGCCTTCGTCGTTAAGTATTGGCTGGCCAGTGTCGCCAATTGCAGCTGGGACATTACCTAATAACGGACGCGTCTTCTCTCGCGACCGCGACTCGCCAACAATGGTAGGCAATATAATAATTTTATTTGAATTTAGAAGGTGTTTGTATTCAAAAACAATACATCAAAATGCTGCGGTCAATCGTAATTATAAGTCCTCGTTGATGACTTTAATCGGTGTACATCAAGATCCGCGCTTCTTGACCATACGCAACCAAAAGACCCTTAAATTAATGACAAAGATTTCGATCAACGCGTCAAAATTTACATTTGTACGATTGAATTCGACCATCCACAAGCTGCGCGGTAAAATTGTCTGGATTGCGACCCCATTGAATCTTTTTGATAGCGGAGGTTTCACGAAATACTGCGATCCACTTGACGTTCCACATTAGGGCTTTACGACTGTCGGATGGCTCGCGCTCTAGCTCTTCTTCTTCAGTGGAATCACCATTAGAATCAGAACCGCAGTCGTGTCGATAATAAAAAGCGCTGGAATCGTCCATTAAAATCTCTTCATTTTTAAAGAAGTCGTTGGGTAGTAGAGGCGAAAAATCAGAACTAATTGTAGACGCGGTGTTTTGATTTGAAGTGATACACGACGGCAACGATACAGGTGTCTACAATAACTTATAATAGGAATTTGGGCCTAGACGACTTACTGATAGATTTGACGTTTTATCATCAATCTGATGCTAGATGACTCGGCATTTGTTGCCGAACCGATAAAAGACTCATTTTCCGTGTCTACACTAATCTGGTAATCATCAGACTCAGACGCTAAGGATGGTGAAAATTGCTCGGGAACCTGGAACTCCTCTACGTTCATCAGATACAAAGTAATTTTGCGTCCGGCCGCTACAGCTAGTAGTGAATCGTTAAGACCAGACGAAGGTGCAAACGAGACGCAGCTGACGTGATGCGTCTTCATGAAGCACATGTTCGTCTCAGGACGTCTGGAAAATATAATGACAATTTCCGATTAAAATCAAACAAAATACACTGATGGGCTGTTAATAGCAAACACGGCGATTTGTTTTCCCTCTTTTGCCTCAATATCGTCGGTAGAAGCAATGAGAATTGGTAATTCGTGAACTGGGTTCTGGTTCCAGGACAGCGAGTTGATAGACATGTTGCGGAAGACGGCGATAGCATGAATAGGACGCCAAGACTTGATGTTGTTTTTGTCTTGAAGCATATGAACGACGACCATACCGTTGATAGTAGCGGTTACCTTTAATAACTTGAAATAGTTATACTATGCGCAAGAATAATACCAAAGTAAATTCAACATGCGAAGGAGAAAAGCGCATTTCGGTTATGTAGGCGGCCGAAATCATTGTGTGTTTACGATGCCAACTTACAGGTGTGTAGGAGCGATCAAAAGGGGGCGGATCGACTAAATTAGAGGATTAATGACGAAAACATTTTTGAAAATTTACCATTTTCTCCAAACAAGTGCACTTTTCGAGACACGTCTGATGCGATTCCGAGATAACGGCCGTGGCCATGAGCCCATCGCGTAATCACGTTGGGCCGATAATTGCTGACTAACGACTCATTTAAACCCAACTTTACGGGCTTATAACGTGGTGGTCGTTGAGGTTGTTTGTATTTCCAAGTAACTTTTCGCCGCCACTCATCGTCCAGACATTCCCAGATTGTCACTGTTCCGTTATGTTCAATAAAAGCAAGCAGCTTGCCGGTATCATCACATTCGATTGACTTGATAGGGGAACTCATCTCGGCAACAAAGACATTGTCATAAACGACAAAGACATCATCGACCAGATCATCGCCGTAATCATTAAAATGTTCATCATGCTCAACGGTCATCGTATTCGACGATGAGCAGTTTTTACAATTATTATAACTTAAATTAGCAGAATTGGCATGTTAACAAAGTACCAAAATTGATTTTTTTATTTTGTCAAAGTAAAAACTTGTTTTAGACCAACGACTACGCTTCAATGATACACGTTGACGGTGCCAGTACAGTTGCCAGCAATGTTCCATTGAAAATAACCGGAGATCATCTTTATCACCGACCTACAGGAACTTTGCCCGCTATATACACTAATACTGTTCATTCGACTCAACCAGCGTCACTTCACTCCGCTACAAGACCTCAGATCTTTCAGCAACAACAAAAATCTCGCTCAATTTTTTCTCAACCAGCACCACCATCACAGCACATTGAAAAACTTCGCTCACTATCACCTCCACCTCCAAACACACCGAATACGGTAAATTTCTACAACTAACAAGTACTGCTGTCTCAGAATTTAACTTGCACTTGCAAGATAATCTCGCAAAACTTTAGCTCAGTACCGGCTCATCTTCGTTGTGCCTTATGCCGACCGCATCGACAATGCTAGTCAAGCACATGTCCTTAAATCGTTGGCATGTTGACTGAGGAGCGTAGATAACCAAAACGAGTAACTTGCAAAATTTAACACTCACATAATGTGCAATAACTTTTATCTATTTGAATGCTCAATCATTGTCATCTAACAACCTCTTGCTCAAATGATAGTCATTTTTGTTCAGTGTTCAAAGGACATGGTTGCTAGCCAAGCTTTGTCTGTAAATCAAGTTTACTTAGACTGTCTTGGTCAAACCATTTAAGAATTTAAACGTTTGCTCACTTAAAGTAAAACACACTACCTTTATTGCACCTAAATCTTCCACTCAAAACATTTTAATTTAATGAGTAACATACCGGTGCGTTGAACAGCAAACCCTAAACACACAATTATCACCTCTCATCACTGCTCGTCTTTTCAGCCAAACAATACATTTTACACGTAGAGCCTTGTTGAATCGGACGAGTTGTTGTACATGACTATTTTTTGACAATAAAAATTTAAGAAACGATTTAGTCAGAGCCAAGAATGTCAACTTGTGGGTTGTTCAAGTACATATCTCTTCATTAACATTATCACAATTACATGGCGTCTTGGCATTGTGCAGCACATGCGGTTTGCGCCAATTTCAATAACTACTTTACGTTAAGGCTTGTATAACAATCGTTTAGTTAATCAGAATGACTGCTCGTGAGGATAAGCAAGAGGAAGATGCAGCCGACTTGAAGTTTCCCAAAGGTTTGCTGGAATTTTTTTGTAGATTGCATTAGAAGCCCTAAGTGCCCAGCTTTTGCGGATCTAGCCCATAGTCTTGATTTGTTTTAAACAAGTGAATGGGATTGAAATCTACTTTGTAGGGAAGTCCGATTATTTGCCTGAATTTCTGGGGATTCTTTCAAAAGGCAAAGGATCCTACTGAAGCGCAGTTCGCTAACATAAATACCTGAATATTTAGAGTTCGAAGTCGCTGGCTGCGACGCACTGATGATTTCCGAAGTCTTCCTGCTGTTAGATCATCGAAAGAAACAAAACGAACAGAAGGAAGAAATCGAGGACATAAGTGAAATGTTCGCGTCTACTCTTAGTTACGCTCAGCGTTTTTCCAAGTTTAAAAAGCGCGAGATGATTCGTGCTGTGCGAGGGTATGTTTGCGTTAGGTAATTATTGCTAAATCTATCATTTTTACCAATATAAGAAGATTTTAGCTGAAGAGTCAACCTCACTCGTACTGTTCAGCAAAATAATAACTGATTTTTTGAAGAAATAATAAATTAAAGCCTGTCTACTTGGACGATAGCTTTGTCTTTGATATTCCCTCTAAGGAGAACGTCAAAACACCCAACAAGATTAAGGTTTTGTTGTAAAAAAACTGGATGTTTATTGGACTGATTCGAGTATTACAAGCAAAACATTGTTTTAAAGTTTAAATGTCGAATTCGATCTTAAAATAAGCACATATGTCTATAAGCCGGTACTAGTTTTTAATCTTTAACAAGACTTTTCCGAGCATATTCACTGGGCGAAATCAAATGACAACAAGATTTGAAGTGCCTCAGGTTGGCGAATTTGTGTCCCGAGTCGGACTGAAAGAGGCGCAAAGCGCGCATACCGCTAGGTAAAATCGTTGTTCTTGGTTTTAACCAGCGAGTTTAGCCTAGAAAACAAACTCGAAGATGAGGAGCTCGAAGACTTGCTCAAAGCCCTTACAAGCAAAAAGACTTTTCAATAATGTTTGTCTTCGCTGTTGTCCATCACACCTGATGATACTCGTAAAGGATTCTGGTTTGGGGTCGCCTTTGTATTATTAACGTTTACAACCTCTCTGCTGACTTTTATAAATGATTTTTATTGACCTGGTTTAAATATTGAAAAACATCGATGCAGCGTGATTTTTCAATGTGCATTCATAGAGCGATCAGATAAAATTTTTAACTGGTTTATTTACTCACATCGTAAAGCTGGTTAAGAGTGTGTTTGAACTAGTAGCCAGCAGCTGTAAAAGAATTCGAAGAATTTCAATCTTTGCGTTTAATGTTTAATAAAAACAAACACTCATCTAGTCTTTTTTAAAAGAATATCTTAGAAGTTAGGTTGTTGTCGAAGCCATTTGAGAACGGCCGAGTTTCGAAAAGAATACGTGCGCAGTCATAAGTATTGCTTGGATGAGCAGTGTCCCTGTCTTTTGGTTTTTGAGCGAGCAGCTATTAAGCTTATTCGTTTAGGCTTGTAAAGGTATTTCTCCTCCTGCCTCCATCGGGGGTTAGATAAATAGGTATAACCTATCACGTGCCATTTTTCCGGTCCAGATACTTAAGGACGTAACAGAATGTAGACGTGTAAAAAGGACTGACTTCGCATTAAACAAAAGCAGTCATTGATTTGAATATGTTGCAACACTAAAATGTTGTGGCTTTCGAGTGGAAAGGAATTATTAAAAGTTGATGTATTCAAAGATGTAAATTGGTCGTTTATTACGTGTTGTTTGTGTCGTATGTTAGTTTTTGCACATTGAATTGTTAGTTCTACCTATCCGTATTTCTATGTGATAGTTGAAGAATAACAGATGTAAGCATGGACGTGGCTTTTTATACGGGTCAAATGTAGGTAAGATAATAAGGCTGTATATAGAGCCACATTCAATAGGCTTTAAGTTGGTCAGCAGACTACTTTTATTTCACTCCTGCATCAGGGATCCTAGGCCGAGGAGGGACAGCCCAGAGGCTGCCAAGACTGGCTACTGTCATTGGCGGGTGTCATCTCGTAGGCCGACAGAGGACGTGCTATTTTCCTGGACCAGCTGAAAACGAAACAGCACAGTCTGCCTGGTCGCGCACATTCGTCCGAGTCAACTGCACATAGCGAGTCCGGACCCCAGCACGCAGTCGGGTCGTTTGCAAGGCAAATGCTTCATGCTAGGTACTAATCACGCTCTAGCAACTAAAGCTGCTGCAGTTAAAGTCTGAAGGGTTTTAAAGCTCTGAGGTTCGACAGTAGTTTTAGTAGTAACTTTGTTGTGTATTCTTGTACTAAATCCACCAATTTTAATCCACGGATTATTCTGAATGTCGTGTATTTAATCTTTGATTATAGTTTTTAAACCACATTCTTCCGTATTCAGAGAAACGGATTGACGACGTGAGGCATAAAGAACAAACTAAACGTAAGGACAGCTAGAAGTTGATAGCTAAGATAGTACTGGTAAGCAGCGGAAGCTCAAGTAGTTTATCAAAGATAATACAAACTAAAATGACGATTTCGCTGAAATGTATCAATAGGAAATGTCAGAAGGGTTCAAAATACGGAAAGACAAAACTAGTCCAGCAGGGGCAGAGAACACAATTCAGCAACTAAAGGATCAGAACGCAATACTCCGAGCACTACAAGTTGAGAGCGACAACGACAGCAGAGAATGGGATGAATTGATGGAAAGGCTGTCCACGGACGAAGAGATCGAGGGTGTTGAAGATTTTAGGGTAATGTAGGCTTATCACAAACTTCATGCAGAATTCGATCATTCGACGCACCTAAGCATGGGTATATAAGCGACATAATAACTACATTAGAAATCGATCGGTGCTATTGCAATTGGCCTTTTTAGCAAGCAGCGCACTGCTATCGAATAAATATTTGTTGATCTTTGACAATTGTAAGAGCGCATATAGCTGAATTACAACTAGCAAGAGAACAAGAGATCAAAACATTACACCGACAACTACCAGACATACAATGCAAAGTACAGAGGATCTTCTGAAGGATCTAGATTGATAAACGAAAACTCGAGTGGCGACTACAACCATATTAACTTTTCAAAACGTAGGAATAGACGAACAAGGCTGGCAGTTAAACCAAAATAATGCAAACTCGAAACGCCTCCGATTTCGTTAACTTACTTGATGAAGACATTGTAGAGTTCGACAACTTAAGCTCAATTTAGTTTACTAATTCATGTTACAGCCATCCCTCTAGTCAAACAACTTTCTCACCTGATAGGGGCATTATGGGGAGTAGCTGAAGAGTAGATCCAATGCTTCCCATTTAGAAAAGAAAGCTACAGTGTAGATGTGACGATATTACCCGAGGAATACAGAAACAAACAGCTAATTATTAATTCTTTATACTGCCAACTGAAAAGTCCAACTTTGCTAAAGCAGAGGCGTTTGTAAGAACTTAGCCTGTTTGTACAGAACATCACGCACGGAACACCACATCCATGGAAATCACTTGCAAGCTTAGGATAAAAGATTTGTTGCAGAAAAGGAGCGGCAGAAGAAATATGGACTACAAAGACAATGCAGTTCTTATGAGCAAGGATGCACACACATTGTGGGACGTCAATATACACGGTACCTTATCGTTGCAATTCGAGCCTGAAATTGGTAATAACGCTGATCTGAAAACTAGTTTATTGTGCAAAAGTAGTTCGAAACGATATCCTAGTCAAGGTAAAAAATTTTAAGCGTTCGTTCTTCTCTAGGTTGGTTTTAAGCGCTTCCGGATTGGTATACCCATCCCCGCACGTCTTAAGGTATAGAAATTGTTTTCAGCGTTGTATTATATATGAAAAGTTCTTAATGAATGATGTTGTCCCTGCATTCAATGATCTGGAACATTTTTCCAGCATCTATTTAACACGATTGACAAGGGTTTTGATGGACAAACGTTGCCACACTTATGAGGTTGCTTGTTTGAGCTGCTTAACCGCCTACAATTGCTTATTTTGAATGTAGATCATGCGTGCAAGTTGCCCTTAAATGTTTTTTTATCAGATTCAAGTCTGACCAGCAAGTGTGCCATTTCAAAAGAGCCATGTCATTGCTGTTGGACCAACAACAAGTTTCGCATCTCCTAGTAGTTGAACCACTGTCTTGTTAATAAGTGTATTCTTGCTTGGCGCATAATAGTTGCAAGTATTCGCTCAGAACTCGTTCACAATCGTTTATCTTTGGTCTAACGAATGCCAGAGTCACATTAACATTCGAACAAAGTGCAGCCCACACCTCCAAAAGAAGTAGAATTTAAATGACCTTTTGGGTCCGACGTAATCGATCTAGCATCGAAATTCTGGCGTCGAAAACAGGAAAGTTTTCTGCGTAAATCATGCCAACAACCACTGAAGCCTGTCATACCATCTGAGTTGAACTTGTTTTTGTCATTAAAGATGGACTAAAAATCAATAGAGTTGAATCTCCGAAAACTGCCTGCGACTTGTGCTCTGATCTCGGTTATGTTCTGGCAGAAAAATTTGAGTGTTCAAGCCTTGTGCGAGACATCTTCCACCGGGCGTCATACTGAAATAACAAAAAAAAAGAAATACAAATCCAATAAAAAGAGGCCAAACGCATAAAGGTGTGTATACTATCCGGGAGTGCTAAAAGTTGATCCAGGGAATAGTTGTTTAAGCGCTTTAAAATTTTTATTTGTTTGATCAAAACATCGTTTCGATGCGTTCTCTAAAAGAGGGGTTAGTTTTCAAATTAGATTTATTGTCGATCTTATACTCAATTAACAAAATTAAGAGGAGATGGGTATACAAAAGCAACCCGGTGTACTTGTTGAGTTAGCTTAAGCAAAGCTGTGGTCTGTGTGTTCAAATGTCGGCCTCTTCGCTGCCCCTAAAGCCGTTTTTACAAATCGTGTTTGTTCTTGCGGCTTGTATATTTCAACGTTCTGTGCTTTATGGGATAACTTTAATTGACATTCTGCAGTGACTTGCAATTAAATTAACCTGTGCTCTCAGCCTCTTGTCATCTTTGTTCAAATTTGACCTGATCGCCTCATCGCAACTGTTTTTGGTGAATCTGTAATATAAATATTTAAAACTCGTTTTGCAATTAGCTTTATAAGGTCATTTATAGCTGTTAGCGAATCACACGATTTATAACACTTGGAATGATTTTATCGACGTCGTTTGCATCATGGTTGTATGACAAAAGCAGTGCTTTAAGAAATCACTTAAAATTTGAGGACAACGCTTGATGTGCATCTACTAAATGTCTGTCACCCAAAAGTTCGACCACTGGAAAGCCTGAAGCCGCTTTTTGTAGTCTTTGGCTGACCCGTGTGGTCCACTAACTGTTTTAAACACTCTTAACGAAATTGCCATGACAACTTTAGTATGCAAGAGCGTGTAGTAATTTAAATAAATAGGCTTTCAACGGCTTCTCTGGCATCCTCGAATGGTATCTTTGGCTTTTTATAACTGCTACAGTGGACTGTTGGGGACTTAGTATCTCCGAGTTCTTATCAACTTTAAAGTTGAATTTAGCTTTGGGGTTTTTTTCCAATACTAGAAACACAGGTCTCATGTGGCGGCGTCCTGTCCTGCCTTGCAAAGTATTTCAAAGCGGTTCTGGAGGGCTCTCTTGTCTAAATGAACGTCACAACTACTTGACTGTGGCAGCCGAGTGCTTGCCTTGCCCTCTTGCGACTTGCTGAATTTGACACAAGTTTTCAAAATAAAAATATCGCAGACAAAGACGTCATTAATAGTGGCGCTAGTGATGATAGCTAAAGAGATTGTATGCAGAAGAAATTTGCGTTTCTTACGCACCACTATGTAAATTTTTAATGATTTCCTCATATGTCCGACTCGATTCAGGCGTGATTGGGCATTCGGGTTCGAGGTGGAAAAAGAGCGGCTTCGGTATAAAATTTGTTTGGTTAGACCGACAGAATCGGTTATGACGAATCGGCCTTTGTTGCAAATTAGTTCTTTCGATGTCGAGTTTTGACAGTCTTGCAGCTGCGATCGGTACTTCAAAAGCTTAGGCTTGACTTTTTAGATAGAAAATTTTAATCTAGTTTGTAAAACCAGCGGGTTAGGAGATTTCGATTCCTGAAACCAATTAATGTAAGCAAACACTTGCTCGCACTGAAACCCCGTTTGGCGCTGAACTAATCGGCCGCTGTTTATATAATTATTTGGAGTATCTGCAAACTTGATTGTTGCATTCAAGCCAAATTGAAATGAGTTTTGAGGAGGGCGGCCGGAAGTGTTTTAAATTAAAAATAGAGCCTTAAAATGCGACAAATGACGCTGGTGGCTCGGATTATAGTGTTAGTTGCAC
>JACCHV010000594.1:0-13436 GCA_018907245.1 Eupristina koningsbergeri
GTACTAGAGATGACGGAAAACTGTTCCGCTTGAACATCGCATTGAACTAAGCGGCAAGTCGCTCGGCTACAATTGGCAGGCATGCCTTAATAACTCCCGATGGAATTCCATCAATGCCGAGTGTCTTGCCTTCCTTGATCTGCGCGCAAGTGTTCCTAGCTCGTCTGCAACTATCGGCTGGCCTGTAAGCCGTAAACGTCTTGCCGAAGGCTCGTCGTTGTCTGCCTTGTAGGAATTATGAGAAGATCAGTTGCGACTTGCAGCGTTTCCGCGACGAATTGCCTGATGCTAGCGTCGCCTTTTTGCCCTGTACCCAGTGTCCCTTTTCCTGTAATAGCTTACTTTCTGCCTATTCGAACCAGTCGGCTCTGATTGCTTTCTAAGACTTGCGCATGATAATGTCAGAAATCCTATTCGATCGATTACCGTCTTATAGATAGTAGTGTGACTCACCGGGTCGAAAGAAGACGTCGCCTCTTTTAGGTCGCGTAGCTTGTTGCTCAGCTATAAGCCACCGTTTGTTGTTGCTGATACGTCGGATGTACTTGGTCTCCGTTGTTGCCCGTTCCATCGCTTGATCGATTGCATCAGTGATTTCTCCGAAGGTTGCATTTTGAAAAAACCCTTGAAACAACAGACTGAGTCGAAATGAAGATGAATGCGAGCTATCTGCAGTTTGTTTGGCAACGCTATTCTGAGCCCTCGATGACTAGAAACGAAGAGATTGCACGCAAGACTTTTACGAATCTTCGGCTATTGGTTAGAACATAACTTATTTCGACTTGAGTTTGTGCATTGACAGCTTTTTAGGTCTAGCGTCTCTGCCGTTCTTGGTGGATGGTCCAGTTACTTCGCAAACGTTGGTCGAAGATCCACTGCAATCATTATTTTGTTCAATTTGAATTACCGCGATGAGTTTCGTCAAGCTGCGGTCGTTCAACTGTGGCATAGGAGCGGCCATACCTAGATCGTGCGTGCGGTCTCCTCTAGGCGCTCGTTCTGGTTTATCCGGGAAAAGCTGCGCACTCATTGTTGTCCCGCTTTGCGTGTGGATGCTAAACTCGGGTCATTCGCAGTGCGCGGCCTTCTTTGCGTTCTTGCGACAGCCGTATGATCTGGTCTGAAGTGCATCAAACTCCCTTCGACCGCTTTGTCCAGTGTTCGATCGACGGGAACGCTCATTTCCACAGATACGTGGGTGCTCTTGTCTTCCTTTCTGTTGTCATATAACGGGTGGCGTGCACTCAGTTTGGCAAACTTGTCGCCCGTTCTCTCATTTCGAAAGGTTCAGAGATGTCAAACCTTACCTTAGACATGCTCGCTTCGTGGCCGGCTAGTCACAGCTGTAAACGGACCGATCGCGCACTGACTGTAGTGACGATGGGCGTTTGGCTAAACGAAAGTGCTCTTTGCAATGTCTGACTACTGATCCAAATACGCCCTCTGCGTCCCCGACCCGTCGCTAATCAGCAATTGGTTTGATCACAGGAGCAATTCGAATTGAGTCAAATCGAACAACCGCTCTCTATCGCAAGACCAAACTGAAAATGATCTTAAAACCGGGTTACAGATCCCCGCCAACAGTTGAATTGTGTACGGGAATTGAGGTTTACTCAGAACCAGAGTTGTTGTGATAATTTTTGCTGTCGAGCGAGGTGACATTGATAGCACTCATTTTGGCTATAACTTGTGCTGTTCAAACCGAAACAATCACAATGTTAAATAGTGATAAAGATAACAAGTGAACTTGAACGGCGTCATAAATGCTTGTAAAACATTTGTTACTCGATGCTTACCTCACATCTAGCGCTAAGATTACTCAGATTCAAGACTTCTTCAGCCCGTGCAAGCTGGTTTCAGTTGGTTTTGCCGCTTTGTGGACCAGTCGAATTTCAACGGCTTTAATCTTTTAACTGCACATCCGATGCCCTTGACCTTGGATGATAAACCTTTTCGGTTCTAACAAACCGTTTCCGTTATCCGGAACATTTTCCCATCAAAGAACATTGCGATTGCTTTTTTGTTTACGCGCTTTAGACGACAGTCGCCAATCTTTAACCGACTTTCAGAAACATGGAGGTTCTAACACTAAAACTGATTCTGCTATTCCTCATGGGCCTTATTCCAATTATATTTGGATTGATGCCGCTGAAAGTGGGTTTCTTCGTTATCGCATCTACAAAGCCTTTGATTTAGTTGTACACACATCTGATCAAAGGCGGCAAAGGTCAAATCGGGAGAAACTCGGCGATCGCCATCTCCCTCATTTCTTGCTACTGCGGCGGCGTCATCTTGGGAGTTTGTCTGTTAGAGCTGTTGCCGGAAGCCAAGAAAGTGTTTCACCACGAAAAAAAAAACAATTTTGATTTTTAGAGAAGGCCTGGCCATAGTAGAGCAGAAGACTGGATGGAGAAGCGACTTCCCGTACGTGGAGTTTCTGGTCGGCATCGGCCTGTTCGTTGTATACCTGATCGAGGAGCTGATCGGAAAGTTCTTCGGCCTTAAACACAGCGAGGTCGACGAAGGCATCAAGGAGGCCTTTGAGTGAGCGCGGCCGAGTTTTACAAAGCAAAGCATAACCTGTTCCAGGAAAATCGAAAAAGGACTAAATGAGAAGCCCTGCTCTATATTGGAGGCAAATGGAGACGGCTTTTCGCAACGATCTGTCACCTTGGTCGCGACATCAACAGCGACACTGAATCCGGCAGCAGAAAGGGAGTTGGAGGAAGACCGCCGAAAGGCTATAACCAACGCGATCACTTTTGTGCTGGCCCTCATCGTGCACACGAGTCTAGAGGGCTTCGCGTTCGGAATTCAGGATAACCTAATGTCGATTGGCTCGCTGTTCTTCGGCATCATCACGCACAAGGCTCTGGTCGCTTTCTCCGTCGGAATGAGTCTGGCCAGGGCACTAAGTCATAACAAGAAGATTGTCGTCCTCCTAATCTTGGTGCTGGCAACCTTCTCTCCTATCGGAGGACTGATCGGCATAGCTTTGCAGGTAGAATAAGCCCTCAAGCGTCGATGCAATTTGGTAATTTAGTCGTCTGACTCAGAGAGCACGGTGAAATGTGTAGTGACCGAAGTTCTTACCTGCTTTTCGATTGGGACTTTTCTGTACATCTGCTTCTTCGAGATCTTGGCCCCAGAGCGCCAATCCAAGCACCCAAAGCTGTTCCAGTGGTTTGCGTGCGTCAGTGGATTCTTGTCGATGGCCGGCTTTATGGCGCTTGCAGACGCTTGAAATTATAATTTGTTTTGTTTTCTAGGTTTTGCTTACAATCTTGACAATCTCACGTTATAAAATTACCATCGTCGTTCCGTTCTTTTCAACTTGCGACGGACAATTTTATAACTTATCAGATGCATTGCTGTGCAATCAGTTTGAGCTTCAATATCACGCACGATTCGCACGTATTTTTTTTTATCAATATTGATTTGATTTATCTTCAATAAAAACTAAATACTAGTACATGAGATATTCAAAAGTTACTGCTTCTTCTCTTCAACTTTGTCATCGTTATGACTATAGGCGAAATTATAATGATAGCACAACGGCGTGTAGTCGTGCTGATCCTCGCACTCCAAGGCCGACATTCCCAAAATAGAGGTATTGTAGTCGGGCGGAGAGAGCTGGTAGTTGTAGCTCTCTTGATTGTCAATGTCTTCGTAGGACGGCGGTGCGGACAGCTGCTGACAACTCATGGGCTGTAAATGCGTTCCGATTGATATGGGCACCTAAGTTTACATGTTAAAGTCCACACTTCAAATCACCTTTATAGAGACCGGAATGTGTTTGGAAATGCCACGTGCAAAGCCGACTTCCAATTGGATGAGGTAGCTGGTCTCAATGCAGCTGAGGACATCGACGTCAGGTATTAGCGCGGGTACGTTGAACCGGATAGGATATCTGAGTTGTTCGCCTACTCTTAGCTTGTCAACGGGCAGCCCCATCCCAGCCGTTTTAAACGAGCTCTCGTAAATCTGGATCTCCGGTCTGTTCGAATAGCAGATCGTGTTCTGGACTATTTGCAAGCACGCGTACTTCACGGACTTGCTGGACCTGAAGAAAGTTTATAAAACAGTTATAAAAGTCTCGACACTTGTTCTCGATCATGATATCGCCCTCGATCGGTTCGCCCGGAACAAAGGCATGCTTTTTCAGTGACAGCTCAACAAGGAGGTAGAAACCCCTGAAATCTGCACTCTAAAAGTTGTAGTCTAGGACTCACTTCTTGAAGTCTTTTCGCTGCGTAATCACCTGCTCTGTCTTGGACAGAGGGTAGCTGTTAACCACTTTCGGGCAAATCACGGCAAACAACAGCTTCTTTCGCAGGACTATGCACGAGCCGTTGAAGATTTTAAGCATGAGGTAGTAGCGGATGCACCCGGCCGAGCCGTTTGCGTCGAACGAGGTGTAAATTCCAGACGAAGGAAGAGGAATCGAGAAAGAGAAGCTGTGGTCGCCTTGTCTAAGCATGGATATAGCTTAAAATTGGCCCCTAAACATTACCCAAGTTCTGAACTGTTCTCTCTTTCGTGTGGCAATTGAATTGCCGTCGAACTAGCCTTTCTTGCAATCTCGTCCAACTAAAAAGAGCTGATTGGACGACCGAGTCCATCACCTACTGTTAGTTGCTTCTGCACATTGTGGTTGCTCGAGAGCCACAGGTTCTCCGATCGGTCTACCAGCACTTTTTTCTGCTCGAACGCCTGGGGCTGAATCAAGGCGCCAGGCTTAGTCTAAACCATCGTTTAAAGCATATCGACTTACACTTACGGTCTTCCGGACAAAGAAGACTCGAGCACTTCCGTAGAGTTGTATTGAAACGGCATCGCAACGCAGTTTGCGAGTCAGGCGCAAGAGAACTTGACCCTCTACCGATTCTCCGGGATTGAAAATGGGCTTGTTGAGTAATATTTCGGCATAATAAGCCTTTTGAACAGGAGGTGACAAGCTGTTGCTGCCCATTAAAAAGCAGACAAACAGTCGGAGTCGGGGAGGTTGCACGTAAGAACAGAACAGTGCACAGCGAAAGATCAACAATGAGGTAAAACAGTGAATATTGGGCGAAAAAAATCGGTGCTTGTGTTTAGCAATAGTTGTTTCGATGATAGAGCAGAGACGTCATACACATAATGATAAAGAACGAACACATAACATGGAGCAGGCACGTTTCGATTTTAAAAAACTTGTTGAAAATCGTTAACCAAACAAATTTCGGACAAAACGAGTTTCTTTGAACATCACTCGCCGAGCGATTCGACTTGCAGTTGCTGTAGCCGCATTTTGCTGCTCCCCACAACAAATTGCTTTATTAATCACCAAGCCAATCGAGAGCAGTCGAAATCGCGCTTAAGCACTAAACACCCGAATTTGTAGAGCAATATGTCCTGCTCGCGACCCGTCGATTTGAGGGCAAAAGCGGTTCCAGCGGCTGAATTTTTGCGAAATCAAGCGCTCTCGGCCGCTTACGTGTAGGCCGGCGGCAACGTGCCGAACTCGTGACAAGCTGATCTGCGCTACAAACTGTTGAGTTTCCGTTGATCAGCGGCTTCACACTCGTGCGCCACACTGCCCGCTAATTAGCGTTTGTTCTGAGAGGGCTTTGAAGCAGTTTTTAATTCGAAATATTATTTTGGTAACAAAGTTTTGAGACTTGTATCCAAAATTCAACCTCTATTAAACAAAGCTTAACGAAAGAGATGGTTGGAAAGCAAAGTGGTCGCCATAAGGTTCGGCTACTTCTCATCACTGTTCTTCAAGGCTTATGGATATCTCGGCGATACCGTTTCTGGTCCTTTGAAGCGAATCATTCGATAAGAGATTGTATTTCTTCAACAGTTTTAAATCTTTTGCACGCAACCAATGCGTCAACGCTCAAAACAAGTAAGAAGTAGCTTGGCACTGTCTGAGCTGTACAATCGATGCTCCCCATATGTTCTTATCACAGGTCTTTGCTCTTCTGTTATGTTTGCTTCAATCTGTGGGACCGCGTATTGTCATCGAGGAAGATCACTGGGATTTGACGGCTTTGAAGGGCTTGATTAGTGTTCTCGAGTTGACAGTCTTTACTGTTCTATAAGCTTTCAAAGATTTGTCTTCTCTGGCTACACCATACGCAGAACATCATTTTTTGACCCACAAATCCTTTCTGAGTGTTTTTTAGTGCTTTCGACCGAGTGATCTCTACTCACTACGGCGCTCATCTTTCACAAAATAGATCCACTTTCTAATGCAAGCCGTAACATGCTTGAAGACGGCGCTTGGCGACGTCCACTCAGCAGTCAACTTGCAATCTCACTCGTCCCCACTTTGTGCTTCAGTGAGCTCTCTAGGCATCCAATAGCTTTCAAGCTACTTTTGCCTTAAAAAGTCACATTAGAGTTGAAAATCGAAGGTCTAAGCTGTGACATGCAATACTTTCCCGAACGATGACAACCAAATCGTTGGCCAACATGCGTGTAGCCATTAGTGAATGCCCTCTGACAGTTTTGACAACGGCGTCTCAGTCGACTCCTCGAGGACGTTCGGACCTTTTTTGTCTTCAGTCCCCACTTGGTTCTTTTAAAATTTTAACCATCGGTAAGCAGTTGACCTGGATCCACTCCTGAGTCCTTTAACTTCGTTGATGCAATTCATGGCCTCTCTTGTGCTGCGACCCAACTCATACTCAAATTTCAACAGTGTCCAGAAAATGCCTTTATTTTCCGCATCTTGCAGAAAAGAATGGCAGTTTTACAAAAATGGCAATTTAGCTATAACACGTATAATTGTATTAAAAATTCTGCTCGCGGACAAAGAAAGTTTCAAGTACGAGTCTCAATAACTGATTTAACAGCTCAGCATTTACGTTTACAGCTTGCTCGTGTTTGAAAACGGTTCGAGCGCTCAAGAGCTGTCCTAAACTTTGTCAGAAGCTGTTCAAGCACTAAAACTTATGCATCTCATCGCTTTCCGAGTTTGGTCTAAAAAGTGCGGTGGTTAGGTTTGACAAAGACATAAACTTTGTGAGCTTTATGGTCAAAAGCGACTGTTCTTTTCGCTCCTTCCAAGTCGATTTCGAATCTCCTGACTTTTAGTAAACACCTCCCTTTCAAGCGTTTGAATCAACGCACTTTTTATTTTCCAATATTTGAATCTTACCTTCACTTGACAAACCCTTTGTCTTCTTGAGTGCCTGTTGGAAATTAGTTGCTAGCCAGCATACAATGTGCTCGGAAAAGACGCTTCTTGAGGAAATTGAACTCTCGTCCGTGATCGTCCCCTCAAATAAACTAAAATTTGCTTTAATTTCTTTGCGACACTAGGACCTAGCAGGAGATTTGATTTTTATTAAACGAAAAATTTGTTAATCTGAATTTGCATTGACCTCGTCGACTGCTGAAATTTTAGATGGTAAATAAACAACCGCCGCTTTTGCGTCCAAATGCCGTCATATGGATAACCCAAACATCTTGTTTGATGTGCAATGGAAGTGTACAACTGTTGTCCGAATGTAGGTGTTTTAAATACGGTATACCGTTGATTTTGATATAAACTATCGCAATATAAAGGGCCTGATTCTCAGCCTTAACAAGACCGTGCGACTCGTATTTAATGATAGTGTTTACGGTGGAGACCGTCCTACGAAAGACTTGGTGGTACAGAAATTTTAGCGCTTTCAATAAGAACGTCTTCCCGTTTTGTTTCTTCTCTCTATGTTCTTGCTTCAAAGACTGGTCGGAGGAAAGACAACCAAGGATGTCGACGCAGGACATACTACTCCCATGAGCTAGTTGTATTCAAGTTAGCCATAGTTGAGTAGTACGGGTTTGGACGCGCATATTAAGTCGACTCACTGCCCACACTTGAATTTGAATTCCCACTCTGCTTTTTCCTTTTCCATATGAACGCCACTTAATCAGGCACGCCTTTCAATCGACTTACGACGTAGCGCCCGCCAGTGTCAGCAGTCAACTTTGACAACCTTTGGGTCGCTCCTCTCTGGACCAAATCTTTCTGATGCAGGGAAAGTCCGACAGGCAGATTTAGCACAAACGCCTTCTTTAGCCTAATTAAATTTGAATTTTATTTTCTGAGTGAAAGGCGGTCACACGACTTTTGACCCTGCTGTTCGGCTTTCTCAATGAATGTACGGAGACTCCTGATCAACAGCGTTGTCTCGAACGCAAAGGGCACGTCTGGATCAGTAGCCAGACACTTGTCGCCAGCTTGTTCATGCGTGACTTTGAGCTGGCTGACGAAGGTTAGAAACGAGCGCGAATAAAACAGCTTGGTGATACCTGCATCTTTTATGCACAGTAAATACAAGACTAAATTGACTGACTGATTGGCATCATCTGAGCACACAAGCACAACTGCTCCTCCACCGTTGACCAGAAGAGCGAGTGCCACGCGTTTGATCAAAGTCGAGAGACGGTTGCTCGAATTCAAAGTGTGTCGCAAAGTGCGAAAGCGATTCAAAAAACGCAACTTTGCTAATTGCCCAATCAAAGTTTTTTGAACAATTTTTGCGGCTGTACTTCTCCTTGTGCAAAGCTTGCGACAAGGACACAAAATTACGCTGTTTTGAAGCCCAATTTGTGCATAAGTAATATCGCTTTTTCTAAGCACCCGCAGTTTCTAGTGCTGGAAGAAGAATCAAACACGAAATGAAATGCCGTCGAGATAAGCCGGTAATTGTTTGATTATTTTTGTTTCGTCTTCTGCAAGATTAAAAGGTCTTTGCCGTTAGGCGAACGGATCTAGAATCTTTTTATTTGTCTGGTTGCTATTGTCGTTTTCCAATTGCTAAGCAATCGTCGAGACGATTCAACATAAAAGTACATTTTAGTTGTTTTCTTTTTTTTATTTGGTCAATTAAAAACGAAGACAGCTTAGAGTGATGAAAATCGGCTATTATTTCTGGCCTTACACCACTTGACACCCAACAAAAGAGCTTGCCCACTGATTCTGTGAATCAGTTGCATTGAAAACTTGTTGTGTCTTCCTCTCTCTCCTGCTTTCGAGATGCCACAGTAGTGCGAAAGTGATACATTGTTGAGCAATAGCATAAATACCTTCTTAACTTCGCAAATTGACTACGAAGTTGATAACAGTCCTGATTCTCAAACTGTTCCCTCTCTGTAGATATTGCTTGAAGCGGTATTTTTGGATGACAAATTTAAAATTTAAGCGTCTTAAATTCTTTTCGCCGGTCGATTTGGACGCTGGCGCAACAATGTAGATACTCCGGCGAGTTCGGATGTATAAAATGTAGTTCTAGCGCAGCAACAAACAGCAAAAACAACTGGTTGATAGTCGGGTGGCATTGTCGATGCAATCCATAGCTCGAAAAGTTTGGCGCGACATCATTAATAATTAAGAGAAGCTTTCAGACGCTTTTAATTTGTTATTTTTACTATAATATTGCTCTCAGGGGGTGTGCTTAGCTAAGTGGTGAAAGCGTTCACTTGGAAAAGAGTCAACTGTTTAGTGGGGTTCAAACCTAGCTGCGTGCGATTGTCTCGAGTGAATGTGCGCGACCAAGCAAGCTATGCTGTCTTGTTTCAGCTGGCTTGCATGCGGCCGATTCAAGAAAACGGCAGGCCCTCTGTTGACCTACTGGGTGGTGTCACCAGTGAGAGCGGCAAATCTTGACACCCTTCGGACTGTTCTTTCTCAGGCCTAAATCTTTGGTGCAGAAGTTGAACAAAACCGTTTTCAAGTATCTTCTGCATGATACGGTAGTTTTTAGCTGAGAGTTACTATCAGCTTCATGCTCACCTGACGAAGCCACAAGGAGTATCTATGCTAATGCACAGCAGTGCGTTGAAGAAATACTCTAATATGACAAATGATCATATGCCACTACTTGTTCGATCTCGAGCTTGAGAGCTAAACTCGCAGAAATTCTCTCTAAGATATGGTTCAATTTTTGCTTTTTTCAATTTCAACAAGATCCAGGTTGTGGTCAAATACTTTGCGAACTTTGAGCTGCACACAACTAAATCTTACTTTATTATGCTGTTTTCAAAGCAAACACTGACCAAACAACGGGTCAAGCAGGCTTTTCGCACAATAAGATGCCGTTTCAAGCGAAGACTTTGGTTGTCTGGAATCAATCTGTGCAGAAAGCAGACCTAACAACCAAACTGCTCTTCTGTGCATGGACGCGTTAGTTCGGTTATTGTTTCTAGAAAGTCGCTTTTGGCCAGGAAGAGTTGTATAAATTTGGAGTAACTTGATTTTTCAGCCTGTTGACTCATGATATGCTTTGATTTTTCAGACTATCATGATGCGTTTCTTTTTAAATTTTAAGAAAAAAGTGTATAGACGACTTGGAGGGCGTGCTTGGTCAGGCAGTGATAGCAGTGTCCACTTGGAAAAGAGTGGACCGTATAGTGGGGCTTGAGTCCAGCTGTGCGTAGCCGAGTAAGCTGTGCCATTTCATCGCAGCTAGCTTAAATACAGCTGATTCACGAGAACAGCACGTCTTCTTGTTGACCTATGAGGTGGTGCTCACCAGTGATAGCAGCCAACTTTGATAGTCTTTGGGTTGTTTCTCCCCAGGCTTAGTCCCTAATATGGAGCAGAAAGACGGCCAAAGGCCAGTGTTTTGAAGGCTGTAAAACGCACCGCATACTGTCCTTGATGTTGATCGACTTGCTTCAAAAACGTTAAGTCGAGTTCGTCTTTGTTGTTTCCCTTATTTTTAGCCGACTAAAATTCAAAAGTTTGGCGTAGAAGTCCGGAAAACAGTTCTTTTTTTTGTTGGCATATCAGTTATAAAAAACAAGAGAAACGGTAGTTTCCAGCAGATCATTTCCATGTGCAGCAGGACAGCCTCGCATTTCATTAAAGACCCGTTTGTGCATAAAATCACAATTTCTCCACTGTCCATCGAGTCAGGCTAGAAAAACTTGTTTTCACCCAGGACCTGCTCCAAAAGGCACTTCGTTTTAAAGACAAATGGCTTTGTAGCAATTCTTCAAGCCTTGCTTATTTTGCAGTCATCCTCTTCAAAACACTCTTTGGAGTCGTAATGCAAGTTTTGGAATTTGTGTTTAAATTCCACAAGTTAGGTTCTACGTGTGACAAACTCCGATTACAATCATGCTTAGTTGTCAAAAATAGTGTATGACTTCATCTACCTAAAGCAACTGTAACTTTTTCTAAAAACGTGGTTCTTCTTATAAGACTTTTTTTATTACTCCTGCATCGGAAATTGACCCAAAGAGAGACAGCTCAAAGGCTGTCAAGGTTAGCTACTGTCGTTAGCAAGCGCCACCCCGCAGGTTGACAGGAGGGTGTGCGGTTTCAATAAAGCAACTGTAATTGAACAGTATGGTTTGTTTGGTCGCCTACATGCTCTCGAGCTAACTGCACAGCCGGGTTCGAAGCCCGCCATATGTCTGTCTCTTTCTCCGAAGGAACGCCACCACCACTTAATCAAACCTGCTTTCTATAAGACCTACTAAGAAAAAGGTTGGCAAGTTGATCAACTGCTTTGCTCTTGGAGAACATTAAGGGCAAACTCTTCCATAGAATACACTCTTGAATGAGTTCTACTATGGCACTCAGTTTTGTTGGAAGCATTTTGAAAGTAACCAAAAACAGTTTCAACGCTCTTCGGTCTGCTGGGTTGAAAATTAGTCGCTAGCAATAAACAAACTGCAACACTATTGATTTTGTGTTAGTTGACGTATCTCCCTAGTCAAATTCTACTTCAAAACGCCCAGCCGTGATAAGCATTTCAGAAAATAATCAATTCTGCGCTCCTCGATTCAGTTTATCAAATCGAAGTCGGGTGAAAAGTTAAAATTTTTTAAATACTAGACTTTTTTGGTAGTGATTTTGGTTTTATCAAAAAACTTCAACTTTTTTGAATGTGTGATGACGTTTGTCTCCGCGAGGAAAAATCAAGGATGCTGTGATGCGTTTAGAGTGTGGTGTCAAGATCTAATCGCACAGTTTTACTGTAGGCTTTTTAGATGTGTTAGAGCTTGAAGAAACGTATTCTTAGGAAATTGGGCTGGCCATAAGACAAGCATTGAAATTAGCCTTAATGTTAGACTGATTGCGCAAACATTAGGGCTGTTTGAGGAGAGCGGTCAAAATTTGATGGGGTTTTTCTAGAAAATTGTCAAAAAGCTCGCAAAAACCATGTTTCTAGATGACATTGAATACGGATCGTCTTTAAAATGAAACGATCAAAGTGTTGAAGATGCAGGTGCGCTGTCTGGTCTAATCAGTTAGGTCACTTGTTTCTGGCCACCCACTTCGACATCGATTTGTTTATGCATTCTTGGGGACAAAAGTCGATGTTGTTTTAATCAAAGAAACGCTCGTGTTTCGCACACAAAAATCAGTGAGTCGCCTAAGTAAATGTTGTGCTCTGAGAAAGCAATGTCAGTAGAGAGAGGGTAGAAAGGAATTACTGGGGAAAGGGCACGAAAACGATTGCAGGGTTGCGTAGCGAGCCCATATGGCCGATTGGGGCGTGCAGCGTGAAGAGGTGCGGCTTGTGTTCAAAGCTTGAAAGCTATTCGTGCTTGGAGCCGAGTAGGGAAGAAAGGCTTTGTTCGTGCGAACACACCCATCACACGAACAAAGCGCTTGAGGAAGGAGTATTGATTAAACACAGCCGAAAGGCCGGCCCAGGTTTAGATGCGAATTAGCCGAAATTTGGACAACAGTTCTTGTGATTTGAGTCGTTTTGAAAAACCGTTTAAACAATTGAATGTTTCGGAAGGCTGTCCGACTAGATGTAGTGAACGACCGCGTTCTGAAGTCCACACAGCGATAGTACATTTGTACCATTAAACAAAGAGCAATTTGAATGAGCAAGTCGGCGTTGGCTTTGTGGCAACGAGTTTCTCATGCTAGAGATGCGCTGACTAAATCGCCGGACAACTTTCTATCCTCCCTCAATTGTGATTTGAAGAAGAAATTTTTTGTTATTTACGCTGCTTACAAGTGGACAATTAACTTTATTTTTCGAAGGGGTTCTCTTCAAAGTTGAGCGCCGCACCGGAGTGCTGTGGTCGAGACGTGGTGCCAGTCAGCGCACAAAAAGTCGACCCGAGGTGTCCGCAGGCGCTGTTTGTCGCTCCTCAAAAAACCACTGCCGCTCGTCGCCGCCACGACTGACCGCGGAGCTCAGTGCTTTCACTTTTCGGACTTGTTCTTCCTTCAACAAATGCTTCTGTAAACCTGTTTTATTGAGTTCAACAGACTTCGCACAAGTTGGCCTTCTGCACCAGCAATACTGTGCAACTGTCGCCGGCATAGTACAGTTTTAAGCGCATGTCCCAAGACCACTAAACTCGCCGGCCTTGTTCGATTTCGTGACTGTCACCATTCGAGGCTGTACTGTGTGGTGGGTGGGCTGCCGTTCTATATTTACTCCAGTGAACTTTTACAATTTTGCCCTCAATTCAGAAATTGTATG
>JACCHV010000595.1:0-17299 GCA_018907245.1 Eupristina koningsbergeri
AATTTTAAAAATTTAATTTTAAACTAGACTAAACAGCAGTCATTTGTAAATTCAAAAAGACGTATTACACCGCAACTTTAAAAATGTTACAGTAACGTATTGGCTTTCCCAATGATTACAAAACCTAACAAATTTACGCTTTAAACTGAAAAGTCAAAATTCTGTCTAGTGAAACTGCCTAGCTGACTTAACGATTACAAACTAATTTAGCTTCAATTCAATGGTAATTTTGAATCCTTGCTGCACCTTGCCTACCAGTAATTACGACCAACGAATTGAATACGTTGGCTAATATTATCAATTTTACCACATCAAAACTTAATCGAACTTTTCGATCAAACCATTCAACGGCCTCCTATTGCAATGCCGAACAATCTGATTTGCATGGAGGTTCTGATGCAAATCCCGGCCATCTTAACGACTTCGACAGCTAAAATCAACTAAATCAAGCAAGTGTGCATTTAATTTTTAGAAGCTGAAACGACTGCTTAACGTGTTTGCTAAAAGGGTATACTTATGCTCAGCGTGAGTTATAACACAACATAAAAGAGTTTCCAGAGGCTTTAAATTGTTTCTGGACTGGAGGATGATTGTGAAGGATTGTGGATAGGTGAGACAGTTGGTAACAAGAGTTGTTGTCAAGTTTGGAGTGTAATTGTGTAATTGAGGGTGTATTTGTGGTGATGCGCCGAAGTGTAGGGTTCGACAGGTAGTAATAAAAAATATAACCTTTATTTTCAATAATTCAGTACAAAACATTAAATAAAGGTAAAAAATAAAAGTTTTCTTTATAAAAAACATTGAATAAAAGAGAAAAGTAAAAGTTTTCTTTATAAAAAACATTAAATAAAGGAGAAAAGTAAAAGTTTTCTTTGTAAAAGACACTATTGCTTGGCGCATAACAAGATAAGTTATTGGTCCAACTTGTCATGCGAAAGCACAAGCCTGCCAAGAATTAAAGGTAAATGTTATGATTTTTAAAAATATTGTGATCGAATTTTGTCTCCTTGATTAGTTTGTTGAACTCCTCGTCAGTAAAGCTTACAATCTGAACAAGCAATGTAAATTGGCGAGGCTTTGAATCAAAACTCACAAGTGTCTCGGAGGGACTGTGCAAGAAGCGCACCTCGCAGTCGCGTTCAAAGTCGTAGCCTTTGTCGTGAACGTTTTCCAGACAACGTAAGAGGCACTAAAACGGTAAATCAAATTAAAACAAGTTTTGAAGAACTCACGTCAAACAAATTTCCGCGTTGCCATTGAGCCATCTCCATGCGCCACAGCTTGGTGGTTATGTTTAGGCTTGGTGTATCAGCCATTTCGTAGCATGTGGTAAATAAGTGTTTGTCCGGGTCGTTTCGGTTGTTGTCGTAAACATCGCAGCACTGACGTACTATAAAGGTTTTCAATACAAGTGTCAAACCAAAGTGTTTAATCATCTACAGAATGTCATTCTGAAGTTAAACGACTTTGTGCCCGGGATGTTGAGGTTTAGAATTGCTTTTTCTTCCACTTGAATAGTTTTTTTTATTCGGTAAAAGCTGTTGAGTCCGCGACAACGTGAGTAAAAATGCACTCACACCGCGAAAGCTTGCGCAGAAAGCCGTAGCGGCGTTGACAATTTACTTCAGATTTTGATGTCTGTCGCTTGGTGGACAGTGTTTATTTGCTACTTAATAATGTCTTTTTTCTCGTGGTACTGTTCAAAATTTAAAGACCTAACAAATGTCTTTGTGCATCGTATCCATTTCAACTTATCGCAGAAATGGACCTAGCTAATAGGTCAATATTGAGACTGTGTAAGTAGCCCTCTAGACTTACGACTCAGACTTACTCTGCATCTAGTTACAATGCTTCGCTGTCAAAAGCGTTTTGAATCCAAACTATACACTGGATCAAACAGCAACCAAGCCTGCAGTTCAAAACTGGACTTTTCTATAAGCATAAGTCGAAAAGTAACTCTTGTTTTTGGAGGAACGACTTAAAGCTGTTTCGGCTCATGCAAGATGATGGGAAGCTTTCCAAATCACTTCAAAACTCACATTGGTTTGCAGGTGTAGTATTTGGATACAGTCGCTGACCAATACACTCAATCATGTCGAGGTTGTGGCTTTGATTGTCAGACGGACGAATCGGTTGATTGAAGTATATGCTGTGCGAACAGTTGGAGGCGTACGCTGAGCCACAGCAGTCGTGCGCAACGTCGTTTATTTGAGCGTCGTTGGCAACACTTTGCGATGCAACGAGATAATGAAGCATCAAAGCTACTGCTAATAATCCAACGCGGAAGAACAAAGTAGGCAGCATTTATCACTCTAAAGTACAAAGTGACCATTTCAAATCTCGGCGTCTGTCACGTAACGACTTAACTAGTTATTAAAAAGGGTTTGGTATGGAAATCCTTCGGAATTCTTGATAAAACCTCAGAACTGAGTCCTGAGAATAAAAATTCCAAGGTCAAGTTTGCAAGTTATAATAAATTGTTATTGCGTCTGCACACCATGATGTAGTTCATTACAACGGTTTGCTAAATACTAAAAGATTGCCTGCAATCAAATAGCGACTAATCAAAAAGGAACCAAATTTAGACATTGGTACGCCGAATAGTCTGCTTCTGAGTAAGGGTTATCATACCAGGAGTCAACCATTCTAAGCGTCCCAATTAATTTTTCCGACTTAGTAGCTTTAACCGGCTTGAAGGGAACAAGTTAATTTAAATAAAGAGTTTCTACATCGACTAAATTTGAGCTCGACTTAAGTAGGGAGCACTTTTAAAGTTAATGTGAGGGCGTGTCAGTTGAATGCTAGCGGTATTTAATTCGAAAAGAGAACACCGTCTAATGAAATTTGGAGCCAGCTATGAACAGTTGATCTAGTGAGTGTGCGCGGTCAAGGAGGTGGCGCTATCCAATCACAGCTAACTTGAATGAAGCCTGTCTGTGAAAGCTGCGCCCCCTCCTGTCAGCCGACAGAATGGAGCTCAATAGCAACAGTAGCCAACGTTGACAATCTTCGGGTTGAACTTAAAAGCAGAACCTAGAGAGGCAAGCAAGTAGGATCGGGTAGTCTATGCACTAGATCTGGCCAGTTAGAATGCAGAAAAGTCATTTATTCTTGTTCAGTTTGACTGAACCAGGTTGTTTATAACACATTTTATGCGTTCCAAAAGGATAAAAAACCAAAAAGAACTCAAATTCTAGCTACTTGGCAGTCAGCACCCTGATACTTAACGAAGTTCAGCCGTTGACGTGTATTTATAATTTTGATCAAAATCAATCATGAGACGTTCCAAAGATCGTTCCAAGCTTTTAATAAAAAATGTACAAGGCTCATCTGAGGTTGTCTCTTCGTAAATGACCTGCAAAAAGGCTTGATCAAGCAGTTTTTATACCGTACTCAGAGACATCCAACAATTCGAACGCTTTTGTCTAGTCTGGTAGCAGTTGCAAAAGCGCACATTTTAAAATACCATTATAGTCTGGGACGCGTCACCCAAGTGTTGTATTAAAATTTGCGCACTTCTTTGCATAAGAAATCAATTTTCAACAGCGTGTCATCAGATCTATTTTTACAGACAGATCTTGCACCTTGAAGTGTAAACAACCTCTTTATTCGGCCAATTTCGAAGACAGCTTAACGACTATTCAAAATTAACTGCTGTCTCTGGCCGGCGCTATTTCGTAATCAGAACAAAAAATGGTTGTTGTTGTGAATTAGATGTGATTAATCACAACTCGACTCGTCGCGCGTTTACTTGGAACAACCGTATACAGTTAAAATAAGACCGACTGGTGTTTTAAGCGAACGTTGCCCATTCAATTGGTCACATTTTCCTCGCCAACGATGCCTCCGAAAATTTAAACTGAACACATTCAGCCAATTTTTATAGCCACCCAATCTAATAAAAGACCACCCCAATAAAAGTGAAGCAATCCTGACTTAGAGAAAGATCACAAATTTCGAAAATCTGAATCTATTCCCCCACTAACAATTTATGCTTATATCCATGAATAAAATCAGTGTGTTACATTCTACAATTGATTAAAAAGTAAGTGATTTTTATTATGAGAGGTTATCTATCATTATGACACAAACAGTTTAGCACTTTTCAGAAACCAAATTTTGAATAGTAAGAAGTTAGTATGCTGTAGACGAATAACCTTCCCAAGATAGCAGCCGGTAGTCCAATGATTACAATACACTGAAATATGTTGACTCCGCTAAAAGAATTGAGGTGATTAGAGCTTTTGTTCCCTGCATCCCTCTTGCTCCTTCTTTCTACAAGCGCATATTGTTGTTTAAGAATTCAAACTTGCTTAAATCGTTTACGACAGCACTCCTACAATACAATGCTCATATGTACAAGAATGTACACTAGTGAGTTACAGTAGGCTCTTGCATTTTCGCTCCATTTTTCAAAATCTCATCGCCAAGCTGAACTCCTGACTACCAATTTGTCACGAGCGCAAAGGACATGTTTGAGTCAACAACAAAAAATAAACAACGGCCAGCAAATTTCGAACACTTACATTTGAGGCAAGGTCAGTACGAAAGCAATCCAGATTAGTTGACTTCAAACAGAAAATGACAACAATCAAGTTCGACAGTCTTGGAATACCCGGAATTAGACGGATGAAACGCAAAAACGTCAAGCTCGGATTGGAATATTCTTTCTACGACAGCGGAAACAATAAGGGCACACTACATTCATCTGCAGGAGTCGCTATCTATATAAGCCAAGCACTAGACAAAAAGACTGAAACAGTGCAATGCATCTTCAACGGACTTGTTCAATTGGCACTCAAGCTGGAAAGAGGACAGAAGCTGCGCATCACAAGTTCCCACTCCACACGCTCATCACGAAGAGGATCAATGTGATGCACTCCTGAATGATTTGGCACAAGCTCTAGCAAGTAATTATACGCATGAGCTAATGACAGACGACTTTGATGCTATAATAGGAAAAACGCAACCATTTGAGTTGATTTGTCGCAACTTTTGTTTAGGATTCAGAGACGACTGAAACGAGGCTCTAGTTAACTTTTTTCAGTCAACCAAACTATCCGTCATGAATAGCTTCTTCAAAAAGAGGAGGAAACAGAAAAGATAACCCTGTAAAGCACTAAATGGCCAAACACTAAACGAGGTTGACTACATTCTAACCAAGAACCGCATGAGCGTAAAAGACGTCAGCGTTATGCAAAGCAATACCAACAGCGGCTACTGGACAGTTTAAGCGACCGTAGAGTTTCTATCTTTGATCCGATACCAAGCAGCAAAATCGCGCAAACTTATCACAGCCTTTAACCGCATAAAACTATAAGTATGCATAGCGCTTTAGAGCGTACCATCGCGATTGCGACGTTAAAATAGGCAATCGGTGCAACAAAGACAGCCATGGAAACCGCTGCGAACAAACCATCAAGAATCAAGTCCATCACCGACCGCACAGAAGAGCTGATAAAAGTTCGACAAGCAATGAAGTTTGGACCTGAAAGCGCAATTTTTGACCGGATAAAATATGCTACTAGCTGCTAAGTCATTCTACAACCACTTGAATAAGACATCCGACGATACCATATAGTAGTCATAGAGCAATCGATTAAAATCAGCAGATTGAAGCGAGCACAAATTGAGTTTGTGTAAAACAAAAAAGAACTCGTGCAACTGAGAAAAGACGGCGAAACAATCTGTCAGACAAAAGCGGAAATGATGCGAATCGTTAATGAATACTTCAACGAATAGTACAAATCAGACAAGAATTTGCCAAATATTTATCAGCCTTATAATTTAAATACGCTAATCACCACACAAGAGCTGCACAAAGCACGCGTAGAATCAAAGACAGCAAAACACTAAACAGGAACGGCATTTTATCCCACGTCATCAAGAGCTGTGCATCAATAGTTGATGATCAGCTCGTTACACGATTCAACAGAATGGTCAAAGACAAGAACTTTCTGACACTTCTTGTACACGTCAACACGATTCTATTACATAAAAAAAATAATCTAATGCAAATCTGCAGCTACCGTTCTATCGCGCTAATAAACACAGCGTATAAGGTCCTCACGCGCATCCTAGTGAAGTGAATCAAAATTGTTGTGCAAAACAAGTAAGATCTTAACTTAGTTATTTAACCACAAATCACATCCTCATTGTCAATCTGCTTAGTGAAAAGTGCTCAAAATAAACCCTGCTGTTCTTTTTAGAGTTCGTAAACTTCAAAAAAGCCGTCTACACAATTGAACTCAAAACCCTCTGGAAATTCCTACAGACGTACAACATAGATGGAGACACAATTGCGATAGTCCGGCAACTCTATGTAGCCAACAAATGGTCACGTTTGTCGTATACCTACGCTACCTTGTGTAATCAAGTTAGTAATGAAAATACAAAAGTTACAATAGAAATATCTCAATGCACATGCATATCAAGCGGTTGCACTCTCAAAACTAAGCTTTCCGTTGTGGGTCCTGTGTAAATTAGCTGAGCAATAAAGCTCCTCAATTTGAAGGTCAGCTATTCTCAACGTTCCCCCATGTTTAAAACGCAAACTTGCCTGATATATTGTTTTACATACACCAGACAATCAAGTCAATGAAATCCAACAATTTTATGGAACTAAATTTGCAAGTTCACATATTGATTTTAACTAAGAAGTTTCTGAGTATCATAGGTTCAAAATTATAGAACAAAATGTTTTATGCTGCTGTTTTGCCTTTATGTGCTTTTTTCGCTGGCAATAAAAATACACTGCGCGTCATAAATATGCTCCCACCCCTGATTTCGCAAGTTGGGCATGAAGTTGGCAATGATGTTAATTCAAAAAGTATCCTATCTTGTAGAGCATGTCTCAAAACGGTATTCTTCTCAAAAAAGTAGAAAATTCGGAGTTCCTGGAAAATTTTTTACCTGTAAGCCAATTTTAGCGGCATCGCATCGATGCACAGACGCTTACATGTTTTGATGTAAAAATTTATTTTTTAAGTAATAACAAGTGACAAAAACAATAAATTAGTAATCAGTAGCTGCGCCTTTACGATCTACAACCTGAGATATTCGCTCTAGCATAGAATTTATAAGATTGGCAAGCATTTCAACGGGCAGACTTCGCCAAGCTTCTAAGATTGCCTCTTTTAGTTGGCCAATGGTTTCTTGCTGTCTTTCTGAAGAGTAAATAATTTGCACCATGTATCCCCAGATATTTTCCATCGGGTTTAGATCCGGCGAACAAGCAGGCCAATCTAAAACATTAATTTTATTGGAGTCCAACCATTGACGAGTTATGCGACTTCTGTGGATCGGCGCGTTATCTTGTTGAAAAATGTGTCCCTGATTAACGCAAAACGGGCGCAAATGATTGTCCAGGATCTGGACATATTCTTTACTATCCACTTTTGAACTAGCAAAGGCTAGGCCGACCGTGCCACGCGAGGTAAACGCAGCCCAAACCTTTGAAAAAAGTGACAAATTTAGATGATTTTTTTAACCTACCATTACCGATCCGCCGCCGAAGTTCCGGCGTGAAAAAGTTAACGGGTTCCTAGTTAAGTCCCGCCAATAGCTACGCAAGCCGTCCGGGCCGTCTAAGTTGAACTTCTTCTCATCACTAAAAATGACCTAAATTTCAAAAAGTTTGGCTTCAGAAAACGGCCGTGACCTACCGTGCTCCAGTCCCGGTCGATGTTCCGACAAGCGAATTCGACTCTTCGGGTCATGTGCTTTGATGTTAGGAACGGGACTTTCCTCATTTTCCTTCGAACGATCTTATTTCGACGGCGAATCATTCTTAAAATTGTGCTCGAAGAAACATCTAACTTAAGTTCTCGGCCGATTTGTGCTGCTGTCTTCGTCGAATTAGAAGCTTTTCGGATTACAATATTCTCATCACGCGTGCTAAGCTTCCTTGGCCTGCCTGCCCGCTTTTTCTGCCCATAATTGCGCAACTTGAGGGCAAATCCACGAACACAAGTTTTTGATCGTTTTAGTCGTCTTCCAATCTCTCTGTAGCCCAGCCCAGCATCGCGATATGCTTCAATTTTGCCCTTCTCCTTTTCACTAAGACCTTTTCCACCTGGCATGTTGCTAAAACATCAAAACAAAATTTTTATCAAACAAAAAAAAATCAAAACATGTAAGCGTCTGTGCATCGATGCGATGCCGCTAAAATTGGCTTACAGGTAAAAAATTTTCCAGGAACTCCGAATTTTCTACTTTTTTGAGAAGAATACCGTTTTGAGACATGCTCTACAAGATAGGATACTTTTTGAATTAACATCATTGCCAACTTCATGCCCAACTTGCGAAATCAGGGGTGGGAGCATATTTATGACGCGCAGTGTAGATTTAAAACTAAGACATGCCTTTTATACATTGCAAAATTTATTATATACAAGTTTTTAAACGATTTTATCCTTGCTTTCTTTTTTCTATATCTTAGGCTATCTTGTTTGCTGTTGCACAATCCTGTTTTGACCTATAAGCAGCTTTGCACCAAGCAGAATTGCCGCGCCTCACAAATCAATTCGAAGCGATAGTGTTCTAAAGCCAGACTTTGTCAAACAAAATTAAATGCTCTTTCGCCCATTTTTGGCAAACAGGTGGCATTTTCGGTCACAAAATCAAAGTCGCACACCGGTAATGTGATCGCATCCTTGCCAAATCACTTTGAAATCATTTGCCAATTAAAACTCTTTAAAGTACATTCGCGCCATCGCCACAAACTTTTGACATTATCTTGAAACCTAAATGAGAAATTTACAACCAAAGCAACTTGTGCAACCAAAATACATTGTATCCACCCCCCCCCCCCCAATAGTATCCAAACTCTTTTGATTTTTCAATTTCAACATAAAGTTGATAATAATTTTGATTAAATAACTATCCTACTTGCAGTGAATGATTTTCTAAAACGCTATTTTAATTTTGTAAATAACAATTTATAACATCTATCAAACAGTCTTCTTTTAAACCATTCTTTGTGCCGCCACTTTAATATAAAAACAACACATGTTTTGACGCTTAGCACTTATTTTTAATGCTGCAAGCAAGTTTTATTAAAATTAATTAATAGTCGCTAGCATTGACAGTGCAATCGATGTCCTTGAAGATTTTGTTTGGCATTGATTCGGCATGATTGAAAAGGGTTCTAACGATGAGACCTTACCATGCTTCTGGGACTGTCTCGATTCGCTTATTTTTGACGTATATGACGTACACAGGTTACTTCTGTTTTCTATGGGATCTATGTCAGAAAAACAAGCGGGCGAATCTGAAGTGATGCTGTTGGGTATCAGACTAACGTCGAGTATCTGCGACTCGTATGAATTAATGCATTTTGTGCTAACCAATATAATATTGATTAGCACAAAAGCACCGTAAACATTCGCTTAAAACTTGTACATAATCTGCACTATTGGTCTTCAATCTAACAAAAGCAACCTTTACATGGAAACAAAAATACAGCCTATACTATTAAAAAGGTGATAAATGTATTAGATTGTTTGGAAACTTTTTAGACTTTTACTGAAAATCAAAACTTTATTAAACAAAACCTAACCAAAACATTTAAAAAAAGAGATTTTTTACAAAATGATAGCTTACATGATAAAAAACGACTACCGTATAAAAAATTTTTTAACTTTAATACAAGTCTAAAAAGTTTCCGAACAACCTAATAATAACGTTTTAAACTCTACCACGACCGATCCATCACCGAAATTTTGATGTGAGGAACAGGGCGGAGCTTTGTACAAGTTATCTTAATAGTTATTCAAGCTATTGAGACAATCTAAGCTGAACTTTCGGAAACCATTCGCAACTTGTCGTAGTCTAGTCACAATTATGTTCTGGCAAGTGAATTCAAGTCGTCAAGCGTTGTACTTCAACTTCGATTTTTGAAGTTTGCCATTCTCTCCCAAGCAATGTTCAGCTTATGATAGATTGCCCTTGGACCAGTATACCGCAAGACATTCAAGTCAAGCTGATAACTAGTTTCCACTACTGACCTTGTTGGACTAGACGCTCTTTGAGCGATAACACCCTCATCGAGTTTGCCAAACTTCATTGCTAGTCTTTGGCGTTCTTTGTTGCCACAACTGCGGAGGGTGGAGGCACACGTTCCAGCGTCACTTTAGATTGTTTCAATCGCTTTGCTATCTTTCGTAAACCAAGCTAGCATTGCAGTAGACTTTGATTTGGTTCTTTGTCGTTCCATGTAAGACCTCTTCTAGGTAGCATAGCACAGAAAGATAAAAGTTAATAAAAAGAGTCGAAACGAGCATTGTATTTATATTAAAGTGGCGGCACAAAGAATGGTTTAAAAGAAGACTGTTTGATAGATGTTATAAATTGTTATTTACAAAATTAAAATAGCGTTTTAGAAAATCATTCACTGCAAGTAGGATAGTTATTTAATCAAAATTATTATCAACTTTATGTTGAAATTGAAAAATCAAAAGGAGTGTTGATACTATTGGGGGGGGGGGGGTGGATACAATGTATTTTGGTTGCACAAGTTGCTTTGGTTGTAAATTTCTCATTTAGGTTTCAAGATAATGTCAAAAGTTTGTGGCGATGGCGCGAATGTACTTTAAAGAGTTTTAATTGGCAAATGATTTCAAAGTGATTTGGCAAGGATGCGATCACATTACCGGTGTGCGACTTTGATTTTGTGACCGAAAATGCCACCTGTTTGCCAAAAATGGGCGAAAGAGCATTTAATTTTGTTTGACAAAGTCTGGCTTTAGAACACTATCGCTTCGAATTGATTTGTGAGGCGCGGCAATTCTGCTTGGTGCAAAGCTGCTTATAGGTCAAAACAGGATTGTGCAACAGCAAACAAGATAGCCTAAGATATAGAAAAAAGAAAGCAAGGATAAAATCGTTTAAAAACTTGTATATAATAAATTTTGCAATGTATAAAAGGCATGTCTTAGTTTTAAATCTACACTGCGCGTCATAAATATGCTCCCACCCCTGATTTCGCAAGTTGGGCATGAAGTTGGCAATGATGTTAATTCAAAAAGTATCCTATCTTGTAGAGCATGTCTCAAAACGGTATTCTTCTCAAAAAAGTAGAAAATTCGGAGTTCCTGGAAAATTTTTTACCTGTAAGCCAATTTTAGCGGCATCGCATCGATGCACAGACGCTTACATGTTTTGATTTTTTTTTGTTTGATAAAAATTTTGTTTTGATGTTTTAGCAACATGCCAGGTGGAAAAGGTCTTAGTGAAAAGGAGAAGGGCAAAATTGAAGCATATCGCGATGCTGGGCTGGGCTACAGAGAGATTGGAAGACGACTAAAACGATCAAAAACTTGTGTTCGTGGATTTGCCCTCAAGTTGCGCAATTATGGGCAGAAAAAGCGGGCAGGCAGGCCAAGGAAGCTTAGCACGCGTGATGAGAATATTGTAATCCGAAAAGCTTCTAATTCGACGAAGACAGCAGCACAAATCGGCCGAGAACTTAAGTTAGATGTTTCTTCGAGCACAATTTTAAGAATGATTCGCCGTCGAAATAAGATCGTTCGAAGGAAAATGAGGAAAGTCCCGTTCCTAACATCAAAGCACATGACCCGAAGAGTCGAATTCGCTTGTCGGAACATCGACCGGGACTGGAGCACGGTAGGTCACGGCCGTTTTCTGAAGCCAAACTTTTTGAAATTTAGGTCATTTTTAGTGATGAGAAGAAGTTCAACTTAGACGGCCCGGACGGCTTGCGTAGCTATTGGCGGGACTTAACTAGGAACCCGTTAACTTTTTCACGCCGGAACTTCGGCGGCGGATCGGTAATGGTAGGTTAAAAAAATCATCTAAATTTGTCACTTTTTTCAAAGGTTTGGGCTGCGTTTACCTCGCGTGGCACGGTCGGCCTAGCCTTTGCTAGTTCAAAAGTGGATAGTAAAGAATATGTCCAGATCCTGGACAATCATTTGCGCCCGTTTTGCGTTAATCAGGGACACATTTTTCAACAAGATAACGCGCCGATCCACAGAAGTCGCATAACTCGTCAATGGTTGGACTCCAATAAAATTAATGTTTTAGATTGGCCTGCTTGTTCGCCGGATCTAAACCCGATGGAAAATATCTGGGGATACATGGTGCAAATTATTTACTTTTCAGAAAGAAAGCACGAAACCATTGGCCAACTAAAAGAGGCAATCTTAGAAGCTTGGCGAAGTCTGCCCGTTGAAATGCTTGCCAATCTTATAAATTCTATGCTAGAGCGAATATCTCAGGTTGTAGATCGTAAAGGCGCAGCTACTGATTACTAATTTATTGTTTTTGTCACTTGTTATTACTTAAAAAATAAATTTTTACATCAAAACATGTAAGCGTCTGTGCATCGATGCGATGCCGCTAAAATTGGCTTACAGGTAAAAAATTTTCCAGGAACTCCGAATTTTCTACTTTTTTGAGAAGAATACCGTTTTGAGACATGCTCTACAAGATAGGATACTTTTTGAATTAACATCATTGCCAACTTCATGCCCAACTTGCGAAATCAGGGGTGGGAGCATATTTATGACGCGCAGTGTATTTTTATTGCCAGCGAAAAAAGCACATAAAGGCAAAACAGCAGCATAAAACATTTTGTTCTATAATTTTGAACCTATGATACTCAGAAACTTCTTAGTTAAAATCAATATGTGAACTTGCAAATTTAGTTCCATAAAATTGTTGGATTTCATTGACTTGATTGTCTGGTGTATGTAAAACAATATATCAGGCAAGTTTGCGTTTTAAACATGGGGGAACGTTGAGAATAGCTGACCTTCAAATTGAGGAGCTTTATTGCTCAGCTAATTTACACAGGACCCACAACGGAAAGCTTAGTTTTGAGAGTGCAACCGCTTGATATGCATGTGCATTGAGATATTTCTATTGTAACTTTTGTATTTTCATTACTAACTTGATTACACAAGGTAGCGTAGGTATACGACAAACGTGACCATTTGTTGGCTACATAGAGTTGCCGGACTATCGCAATTGTGTCTCCATCTATGTTGTACGTCTGTAGGAATTTCCAGAGGGTTTTGAGTTCAATTGTGTAGACGGCTTTTTTGAAGTTTACGAACTCTAAAAAGAACAGCAGGGTTTATTTTGAGCACTTTTCACTAAGCAGATTGACAATGAGGATGTGATTTGTGGTTAAATAACTAAGTTAAGATCTTACTTGTTTTGCACAACAATTTTGATTCACTTCACTAGGATGCGCGTGAGGACCTTATACGCTGTGTTTATTAGCGCGATAGAACGGTAGCTGCAGATTTGCATTAGATTATTTTTTTTATGTAATAGAATCGTGTTGACGTGTACAAGAAGTGTCAGAAAGTTCTTGTCTTTGACCATTCTGTTGAATCGTGTAACGAGCTGATCATCAACTATTGATGCACAGCTCTTGATGACGTGGGATAAAATGCCGTTCCTGTTTAGTGTTTTGCTGTCTTTGATTCTACGCGTGCTTTGTGCAGCTCTTGTGTGGTGATTAGCGTATTTAAATTATAAGGCTGATAAATATTTGGCAAATTCTTGTCTGATTTGTACTATTCGTTGAAGTATTCATTAACGATTCGCATCATTTCCGCTTTTGTCTGACAGATTGTTTCGCCGTCTTTTCTCAGTTGCACGAGTTCTTTTTTGTTTTACACAAACTCAATTTGTGCTCGCTTCAATCTGCTGATTTTAATCGATTGCTCTATGACTACTATATGGTATCGTCGGATGTCTTATTCAAGTGGTTGTAGAATGACTTAGCAGCTAGTAGCATATTTTATCCGGTCAAAAATTGCGCTTTCAGGTCCAAACTTCATTGCTTGTCGAACTTTTATCAGCTCTTCTGTGCGGTCGGTGATGGACTTGATTCTTGATGGTTTGTTCGCAGCGGTTTCCATGGCTGTCTTTGTTGCACCGATTGCCTATTTTAACGTCGCAATCGCGATGGTACGCTCTAAAGCGCTATGCATACTTATAGTTTTATGCGGTTAAAGGCTGTGATAAGTTTGCGCGATTTTGCTGCTTGGTATCGGATCAAAGATAGAAACTCTACGGTCGCTTAAACTGTCCAGTAGCCGCTGTTGGTATTGCTTTGCATAACGCTGACGTCTTTTACGCTCATGCGGTTCTTGGTTAGAATGTAGTCAACCTCGTTTAGTGTTTGGCCATTTAGTGCTTTACAGGGTTATCTTTTCTGTTTCCTCCTCTTTTTGAAGAAGCTATTCATGACGGATAGTTTGGTTGACTGAAAAAAGTTAACTAGAGCCTCGTTTCAGTCGTCTCTGAATCCTAAACAAAAGTTGCGACAAATCAACTCAAATGGTTGCGTTTTTCCTATTATAGCATCAAAGTCGTCTGTCATTAGCTCATGCGTATAATTACTTGCTAGAGCTTGTGCCAAATCATTCAGGAGTGCATCACATTGATCCTCTTCGTGATGAGCGTGTGGAGTGGGAACTTGTGATGCGCAGCTTCTGTCCTCTTTCCAGCTTGAGTGCCAATTGAACAAGTCCGTTGAAGATGCATTGCACTGTTTCAGTCTTTTTGTCTAGTGCTTGGCTTATATAGATAGCGACTCCTGCAGATGAATGTAGTGTGCCCTTATTGTTTCCGCTGTCGTAGAAAGAATATTCCAATCCGAGCTTGACGTTTTTGCGTTTCATCCGTCTAATTCCGGGTATTCCAAGACTGTCGAACTTGATTGTTGTCATTTTCTGTTTGAAGTCAACTAATCTGGATTGCTTTCGTACTGACCTTGCCTCAAATGTAAGTGTTCGAAATTTGCTGGCCGTTGTTTATTTTTTGTTGTTGACTCAAACATGTCCTTTGCGCTCGTGACAAATTGGTAGTCAGGAGTTCAGCTTGGCGATGAGATTTTGAAAAATGGAGCGAAAATGCAAGAGCCTACTGTAACTCACTAGTGTACATTCTTGTACATATGAGCATTGTATTGTAGGAGTGCTGTCGTAAACGATTTAAGCAAGTTTGAATTCTTAAACAACAATATGCGCTTGTAGAAAGAAGGAGCAAGAGGGATGCAGGGAACAAAAGCTCTAATCACCTCAATTCTTTTAGCGGAGTCAACATATTTCAGTGTATTGTAATCATTGGACTACCGGCTGCTATCTTGGGAAGGTTATTCGTCTACAGCATACTAACTTCTTACTATTCAAAATTTGGTTTCTGAAAAGTGCTAAACTGTTTGTGTCATAATGATAGATAACCTCTCATAATAAAAATCACTTACTTTTTAATCAATTGTAGAATGTAACACACTGATTTTATTCATGGATATAAGCATAAATTGTTAGTGGGGGAATAGATTCAGATTTTCGAAATTTGTGATCTTTCTCTAAGTCAGGATTGCTTCACTTTTATTGGGGTGGTCTTTTATTAGATTGGGTGGCTATAAAAATTGGCTGAATGTGTTCAGTTTAAATTTTCGGAGGCATCGTTGGCGAGGAAAATGTGACCAATTGAATGGGCAACGTTCGCTTAAAACACCAGTCGGTCTTATTTTAACTGTATACGGTTGTTCCAAGTAAACGCGCGACGAGTCGAGTTGTGATTAATCACATCTAATTCACAACAACAACCATTTTTTGTTCTGATTACGAAATAGCGCCGGCCAGAGACAGCAGTTAATTTTGAATAGTCGTTAAGCTGTCTTCGAAATTGGCCGAATAAAGAGGTTGTTTACACTTCAAGGTGCAAGATCTGTCTGTAAAAATAGATCTGATGACACGCTGTTGAAAATTGATTTCTTATGCAAAGAAGTGCGCAAATTTTAATACAACACTTGGGTGACGCGTCCCAGACTATAATGGTATTTTAAAATGTGCGCTTTTGCAACTGCTACCAGACTAGACAAAAGCGTTCGAATTGTTGGATGTCTCTGAGTACGGTATAAAAACTGCTTGATCAAGCCTTTTTGCAGGTCATTTACGAAGAGACAACCTCAGATGAGCCTTGTACATTTTTTATTAAAAGCTTGGAACGATCTTTGGAACGTCTCATGATTGATTTTGATCAAAATTATAAATACACGTCAACGGCTGAACTTCGTTAAGTATCAGGGTGCTGACTGCCAAGTAGCTAGAATTTGAGTTCTTTTTGGTTTTTTATCCTTTTGGAACGCATAAAATGTGTTATAAACAACCTGGTTCAGTCAAACTGAACAAGAATAAATGACTTTTCTGCATTCTAACTGGCCAGATCTAGTGCATAGACTACCCGATCCTACTTGCTTGCCTCTCTAGGTTCTGCTTTTAAGTTCAACCCGAAGATTGTCAACGTTGGCTACTGTTGCTATTGAGCTCCATTCTGTCGGCTGACAGGAGGGGGCGCAGCTTTCACAGACAGGCTTCATTCAAGTTAGCTGTGATTGGATAGCGCCACCTCCTTGACCGCGCACACTCACTAGATCAACTGTTCATAGCTGGCTCCAAATTTCATTAGACGGTGTTCTCTTTTCGAATTAAATACCGCTAGCATTCAACTGACACGCCCTCACATTAACTTTAAAAGTGCTCCCTACTTAAGTCGAGCTCAAATTTAGTCGATGTAGAAACTCTTTATTTAAATTAACTTGTTCCCTTCAAGCCGGTTAAAGCTACTAAGTCGGAAAAATTAATTGGGACGCTTAGAATGGTTGACTCCTGGTATGATAACCCTTACTCAGAAGCAGACTATTCGGCGTACCAATGTCTAAATTTGGTTCCTTTTTGATTAGTCGCTATTTGATTGCAGGCAATCTTTTAGTATTTAGCAAACCGTTGTAATGAACTACATCATGGTGTGCAGACGCAATAACAATTTATTATAACTTGCAAACTTGACCTTGGAATTTTTATTCTCAGGACTCAGTTCTGAGGTTTTATCAAGAATTCCGAAGGATTTCCATACCAAACCCTTTTTAATAACTAGTTAAGTCGTTACGTGACAGACGCCGAGATTTGAAATGGTCACTTTGTACTTTAGAGTGATAAATGCTGCCTACTTTGTTCTTCCGCGTTGGATTATTAGCAGTAGCTTTGATGCTTCATTATCTCGTTGCATCGCAAAGTGTTGCCAACGACGCTCAAATAAACGACGTTGCGCACGACTGCTGTGGCTCAGCGTACGCCTCCAACTGTTCGCACAGCATATACTTCAATCAACCGATTCGTCCGTCTGACAATCAAAGCCACAACCTCGACATGATTGAGTGTATTGGTCAGCGACTGTATCCAAATACTACACCTGCAAACCAATGTGAGTTTTGAAGTGATTTGGAAAGCTTCCCATCATCTTGCATGAGCCG